>JAAVUC010000365.1:0-62329 GCA_014898925.1 Fusarium nelsonii
GGATTGAGGCCACCTATTCAATTGCACATAAGGTTGTTGAGGCAGGAGCTATTATTAAGCTTTATTTGTGGTGTTATTGAGAATTCTGATGGAAAGGTTGCTATATTTAACTGGCCTTACGGTATTGAGGCCAACTGCTGTATGTAAAACGAAATGCCGTGTTACTTACTGTGTGGCCTTACCCTCGCGATTATCAGGCAAAAAGACATTTCAATATACACTTTGAGGCATCATGACGGACCCTCCAACGCAATGAGTTCCTCCAGATAAACACACAGTGGTAACCGCCTACCAATTGCAATTTTAACAGTGTTGAGAATCATGGCGGCCCGATAGATGGACAGCGTGCTGTTTGCCTCAAACCTCATAGCAACATCTCCCATGAAGTAAATCCCAAAGACTTGCTTTTTATGCCGCATACCTTTACACCTGCTGAAGCGGCCATGGATGCCTGGCTTGAGCTTGCGAATCCTCAGCTCGATGCATTTGCAAATCCAACAGCCTCAAAATCGGACTTCCAAGCATGATTGCCAGCATCCCATCCAATCCTTGGATAGGCGCTTCGGCTTCCACCGCTAAACTCGGTGAGAGTTGGCTATGTCATATGCTAGTTGATAGTCTGAGTTTCTGGACTTGTCTTTCTTCTGCACTGGTGGCAGATGCCAGAACGGTGACTTCCTGATGGTGTAACGGAAATTTCGGGATCCGGACTTGGGTAATGTTGGTGCCACGTCCCGAGTCGTCCTTTCAACGAATATCACCACTAAGTGTCCAGAGTGATACTGCAATAGCCCAGAAGCTCTTCCAAAACAGTTTGAATTAAACGCTAATATTCTCTGACCGTAATATTAGGATTGCCTGCAATTTGTGCGGCTTAATCTTCTCTACACTTAACTACCGCAACGGATTCTCTCCAATCTAACCTGATCATGTAGATAATTTCTGTGGCGGCAATAACGGCTGAACCTCCTATAATTCCAGACCATACGCCGTTCAAACCTAGTCTCAACGGACCTAATTCCAACCAGACCGCGATTGGAACAGCAGCAAGGTAGTTGACAATGAAAACTACCCAAGCGGCGACACCTTGCTTGGCTAAGCCTCTCAGCACCCCATTGCATCCGGATATGATCGAGTCCACTATCTGGTACGCCGCAACTGCAAACATCGTATCGGCTACGACGCGACGTACAGCATTGTCGTTGGTATAGAAGGGACCGATATAGTTCCTCAGCGACAGGAGAATGGACCCGTTGAAGAAACCAAGAGCCACGAACAGGATACCATAGAGTATAGTGATGCGGCGAGCAGCTGCCACATGGCCACCGCCGATCAAGTGTCCAATCCTCGTACTGACGGCGACACCGAGTGAGAAAGGAATGTGCCACATTACTATCGAAGTTGTAGTCAGGATTGTCTGAGCGGCAAGGTGTATAGTACCGAGGTACGACGTGCTGACAGTAATGATTTCGAACGCTGCCCATTCAGCTAATGTGACAGCCGATCCTGCCACCGACAAGCGGATCATGGGGCCCCAACCTCGCAGAGCGCGACGCGTAAAGCCTGGCCAGCATTCATGAGTGGACTTTTTGAAGGCGATACAAAGAAGCAAAAGGATGGGACGGAGAGTATTGGCAATGGCGGCACCGAGGGCCGCACCTTCAAGGCCCATATTGAAGCGGAAGGCAAAAAGCCAACTGAGGAGGGCATTTACGGGAGCACAAACCACCAAGACAGCCATGCCGGTATTGAAGTCACCCTGTGCTTGGAGAAAGCGCTTCAGGGCTTCGAATGACGCGTAACCAGGAATCCCAAGCACACTAACTTGTAGGAATGAGCCAGCTTTAGCGGCAAGCTCATCTTGTCGGAGGATGAGTGGAAGGAAAGCAGGGGAACTTAGCCAAATGGCAGCAACTGGACCAGTAACAACAGCCATAAGATATAACATTCGAAGTACATGCAAACCCACCCCAGTTTTGTTTCCTGATCCATAGGCCTGAGCGCAAAGAGTGTCGAGAGCAGTGGCCATCCCTTCATAAAGAGCAAGCCCAGCAATGGTCATTGTGGTAACACCGATGGCGGAAGCAGCCAGCTCATCAGGACCAATATGACCGGCAGCAGTGGTTGTGATAACACTAAAGGAATACTGCAGTAGGTAAGTGGCCACTAGAGGGATAGTGTAGCGTGCAATAAGCGACAGCTCTGTCCACCAGTCACGCCCAGACCATTCTGCGGTGCTTTCGCACTCGGAGGCGCCTAGCAAGGGAGACGCTTCACGCCGATCTGGTTCATCGATAACCTCAGTCATGTTGAGTTTGTTTGAGTCCGATTGTGATTAAAAAAAGGATCGTCGTGGAGGGGAATGATGTGAAACCGTTGGAACTGCCGATTCGCGACAGCGACGAAGTAGCGCAAGGGCGTGTTGACTGTCACAGACGCACAGTTAATTCACAACGGTGCGTTGAATCGGAGCCCTGTGCGGAGAAACATTTGGTGGGAAAATGACAGTTATCAAGATGAGGGAATTGGGTTCCGATTCCTCCGAGATCGGCAACTCTGCATTTGCTGGCTGACACATACAGAGAGGACAGTGTGTACCAGCTTATGATCTTTGGAGCGGAATACCTACCGCACATATCACTCACAGTTACCTTGAGGTTGATGTCTACCAACTCCACTCCTACTGCTCCCAACCCAGTGAAGCTCGAAAGGTTGCAGACAGAGAGGGACCAATTGTATACGAGAACGAAAAATAGCGGTCGGCAGTCAAAACAATAATTAAACTCTACGAATCCATTTTCGCACCGGCGCGCTGTCACGATGTAACATCAAACGTTATCCCATCACCTGTCAAATTTAGAGGAAAAAGAAATTTCTCCGTCAACTGTATTGTATCATTTTTCATCATCACTCCAATCCAGCTACATTATCACTCGACAGCTGAACCTAAGACAAGCCAAGCCTCACCGTCGAGCGGCAATTCCTTCAGCGGGCGTCAGGGATATAGCAATTGCCCCGAGCACAGAAAAAGACCAACTAGGGTCCGGCCCGTTAAGCCCGGTCTTGAGTTCCGCAGTGGGCCGGAGATTCCCCCACCAACGGCTTGGGAGAGACGGAGACAGGCCTCCGCTTTTGTCGTGGGATGCGATTCAATGTCTCAGTTATGATCCATTATTATCTGCCTAGTTTCTGTATCCCCTTTCCATGGTCTTGGGGCTTTGTCTTTCTTTTGCCCTTGACTCCAACCGAGATCTTTCCTCGGGTAATGCTATACGAATGCAGTTGGGATCGACTGTGCTACATAGATACCAACTCCAAGACCATGGACTTGGTGCAGTGCTGCTGATACAAGGCAAGCAGGGTTCTTGTGCAACAAGATCCAGCTATTCTATGCACGGAACTAAGCGTCTCATTTACCGCACGGCACAGTCTTGGCGTGTTTGAGACTTAAAGCTACAACTTGGGCGCCCTGTAGATCATATCAGAAGGAATATAAGTAAACTAACTATCACTAAATAACAAACGAATATCTAACTACCCTGCATACGATAAGATGCTTCAGTAGATCCCATAGAATCAGCCCGTGAAGCATGCCTATCATCATAAGAAACTTCGAAATCCGTATTCACCATGACACCTTCTGTCAAATTGCGCACACTGTCGCTGCCGCTCGCAATTTCCGTACATACTTCGCTCGTAAGATCCTGTCGCCACATTGACTGATGGCTGTGTCTTACTTTGGAACCCTTTCGTAAAGTGCTCCCCAAGCCGCTGCCTTGTTTAGGGGTCTGACTGGTTCCCGAGCCTGAGAGGGCTGTCATCTCGAGACCCGTCCCATTGCCGCTGTCTTTTAGCTCATAGGGTGTGTTGAGAGCGGCGACCGCTGTTGAGCCCATCAAACTGTCAATAACACCTTTGAGAGATGGAATGCAAACAGTCAAGACTGCGAGACCTAACGCGATCTGCCCCCATATCATCGTAGATACAGCTCGCCAGGTCACGTCATCCGAACCCCCGAACATATAATTCGCGTGCGCAAGTTCGGGTATCGTGATGATCGGCACAATTAATCGACTGCCAAATAGCGCAATGATAATGAGCTTCCGTCTAATCGAGGTTTGAACCCCCCACATCATAGCGACCGGCAAGAGACATAACGCAAGATCTGTTAATATGATCATGAGGCCGTTGTATATGAAGATTGGGCCTTGGGTGAGACATTGAGCACTATTGTCAGCAAACCATGGCTCCGGCATAGAGCAAGCAAAGGCGCTCGTTAAAACGCCAGAGACAGCCCATGCAATGACCACACCGCCGAGTGCCATATTAGCAATATGTAGTCCGCCTTGCCTATCAATCTGTCGAATAAGCAAACCGAGTGATATCTTCGTTGTGGCATGAACGAGTACCGCCAGTATCCGTGATGCGTACATTAACTGTTAATGCGTTAGCAGGGTTGTCCCTCGACGGCCAACAGGTCATTGCTTACCTTGCTGAAACGAACAAAAGCCTCCTGTGAAAGCGCATCACGATGTTCACCCAGTCCATGATTGCAAGCAGCAACCACGCAGGCTGTTTGAATGAAGTATATAAGGGCCGATACTAGTAACCCTATATCAAAGTCCTTCATAGAAGTGATGTTGAGGCGGATGATGAGTTTGCAAATAATGCCTAACAGAGCGTAGATGAAGAAGGTCACCGCTGCAACAACCACGAGGGCGGCATGGTTATCCTCCGTTAGAGGGTAGAATGGCGGAGCCGCTTGGGTGTCGTCTTCCATACCGTTGGGTGTTGAGTAAAGGAAGACCTCAAAGGGCAAAGGCTCGTCGTCTGAGTGGTATTCGTTTTCACTCTCTAAGGGATATTGTGAAGGGTCCGAAGCGTTGTCTTTAAACGAACAATTACCAGGGCGGACCAAGCAGACGGGGCAAGGGTCACATTCGGAACAGGCTGTGGTATGTGTCAATCAAACCAAGAGGATCTGGGCAGAATCACAGTTACATTCAATAGTATGTGAACAAGCCACAGCATAAACAAAATGTACCAGGTACCTGGGGATGGTAATTGTTGTAATTTTGAGACACACATACACGGTTTTACAGAAAGGATCTAGCGTGTTGCATGATTTCTTTTTGTGACAAAGGGTTTCTCTTGTTTCTCTCTCAGCTGAGATTTTTGACGACATTTAACATTATTGCACCGAGAGTGATATAACAAGTGGCTTGATGTCGCCCTGTCGCGTGCAAGAATGCAAGGATACACTACTTTACCTCTAACCAACCGATATCCACGTTTCAAGCTTCTGTAGTCCCTTTGCCCACTTTTAAAACCCCGAGTCTTCAGGTGGAGAAGCATTATTGATTGGTTTGGCTTCTAAAATTGTGGCCAAGGCTTATTGATCTGCAATGCAGCATTGGTGATTGCAATCAATTACCCCTGTATCGCTAACGGCTTGCTCAGCGCTCTGTAAAAGAGAGAACATGACAGATCGATTGCCACGTTCTGCATGTTGCACAATATGGCATTTTTGTGGCTTGTTTCCTCACGGTGAGGCAACAAGACTGATGCATGAATTATTCATAATGACATGTTTGTTGGTTCAACAAAGCTGGCCCCTGTCGAAGCACGCACCTATTCCTTCATCAATCCCACTTTAGTTGCAGTAATAAGGTGATTAGTTCTGAAGCTACAACCCCAGCAGCGAACAGACGTTCCCGAGTGTCCACAATGTCAGCTTTTGGAAATGATCAGCAGCAGCCACAGTCCAGGGATACGGTTCCAGAAAAGGAATCCCTCTTCTCACTCACAGACTTTTCGGACCGTTCGATCTTGCATCGTTTGGCCTATTTGCGGTAATCTCTTACTTCCCTTGCCTCCTCCCCCCCCCTCGCCTCTGCTGGGTATTTCTCTCACTGTTACACCTTCTTTGCATTCTCACTGGTTGCCTTTGTAAAGAAGACCCTCGTTTCAAGCGTCACATCACTTGTGGGTGGGCGAGTTCCCCGATGTCTCCATGGTCCACAGTGGAAGGTAACATTATTCACAGGCAGCTACTGGCACTCTTTTAAGCCCGCTGATCTGCTATCTTACTTCTTTGCATTCTCCTCGTGTACAGACACTCCAAACCCCAGCCGTGGATGCCAAAAGCCAGCTCGTGTCCCTGCATTTCGATATTACACGCATATCCCGGCCCTTTGTTTCTTTTCTTTATTGTTTCGTTGTCGTTGAAGATGTCTCACGCCGATAGTATCGAGCTGGAGCCTTCGGGCAAACAGCAGGCTATTCCTGTGAGCGTTAATGCGTCGGCCAAACCAGCTGAGGAATCAGGCATCTACAGCGTGACTAGAACACGCAAAGTGTTCTCGTTCTCACAGTTATTCGCGTTCTCATTGACGTATATGGCATTATGGGAGGGCATGTGCTCGTAAGTCGATATCATTAATCCGGCTATCATTGTCGAGACACTAACACGACCCTCAGAAACATGTACTTTGCCCTCTTCAACGGCGGACCCCAGACTTTCTTCTTCAGTTTTATCATCGTTTTCTTTGGAGCCATATCCCAGGCTGCCTCTCTGGGAGAGATGGCTTCCATTCAACCTGTGGCTGGTGCCCAATACCACTGGACTTATTACATGGCTCCCGCCTCAGTTAAACGATTCGCGACTTGGATTCAAGGATGGGCGACATGGTTCGGTTATATTTCCCTCTTGGCAGCTATCGCCAACGTCACTATTATTCTCCTCGAATCGATGATATCTATCAACCACCCTGATTATGTCGCTGGTGGATGGCACACCTCGGTCCTGGTCATCGCTATGTGTCTTGTTCATGGCTTGATGAATGTTTATGCTTTCAAGCTCATTCCTTGGGTTGAGTTGGTTGCAGGTGTTCTTCACGTTTGCCTTTTTGTCATCTTTGTTGTTGTCCTCGTCGTTATGGGCCCCCGTAACCCGTCTTCGTTCTGGTTGGAGCGTAGCATCTCCTCCGGGTGGGAGAAGAACGAGTATGTTGCTTGGAACTTGGGCATGTTGACTTGTGTTTGGAGTTTCACTGGTAATATAACTTCACTTGACCCTCAAAACGTCGCATCGACTAACTATTTGCAGGCTTCGACAGTGCTATCCATATGTCTGAAGAGACACGCAAAGCCAAGTCCGCAGTCCCGAGGGCGATGTTCTGGTCAATTTTTATGAACGGTGTGCTTGGTTTCATCATGGTGAATGTCCTCATCTCTGCAATGGGTTCAGTAGAAGACATGCTTCTCCAAACCAGTCAGATTCAGGCCATCCTCCTCAATGTCACCGGCTCAAACAAGGCAACTACTGCCATGATCGCTGGTCTCTTTATCATCTCTTTTAGCGTCAACCTGGCCAATATCGCCTCAGTTTCTCGTCTGACGTGGGCTTGGGCCCGCGACGGTGGCATGCCTGGATACTTTGCCTACGTCAGCCCTAAGCACCGCGTGCCTGTTCGATCTGTCATTCTTACAGTCTTCCTTGTCTGTGCTCTGAATCTCCTCAACATCGGCAACACCTCATATGTTGCTTTCGGTGCCATCACGTCCCTCTCATCTCTGGCTCTCTATATTAGCTACGCCATCGCCATTGCAAGCATCATCTACGTCCGCGTTTCCGGATCAACACTCAAACTTGGAGAGTGGAACCTCGGCCGATTCGGCTTTGCTATTAATGTTTTTGCGCTGGTCTATACCCTGTATATAATTATTTTCCTTCCCTTCCCATCAACCCTTCCCGTCACTGGCGATAACATGAACTACTGCGGACCAGTCATGGTTGCAGTTCTGGCTATTGCTGTCGGACTTTGGTTCACTCATGCCAGGAAGAATTGGACTGGCCCAAACCTTACTATTCTCGAGTTTGTAGTCGCAAACTCATCAGAGTAAAACCTGAATTGTTAAAATGAATCTTTTAAATATACATAACAGATAGAAATAGCACACCTAACCACGTTGTGCATATCAGCAATCAAACGTCGATTGAAGCACATCGCAGCTTTTGAGTGACCACCGTAACTGGAAAACCCCGATGCCGACGCCATCGGTGAATTCATTAGCCTTTTTGCTTACCACACCTGCCGGGCTATTCGTCCGTAGTAGGAAGCTAATCAGCACTTCCAGGTTTATTGGTGCAGTAGGGAAAATCGCTACCAAGTTCAGAGGTTAGTGCTGACTGCGAGGTGACCTGGGACAGTACCATACAACCCAAGGATCCTTCAACTTCCTTCCATTCTTACTATATAAGACTCCTGCTATCAACATATTCTTCTAGGTGGAGAGTGCCATTCATCTATTATATAAGGCTCAACCTCCATTACCTTTGCCAATCGGGGCCTGAGACGTCAGTTCTTCCTCTAACTTTCATTATCCATCAGCTATTCCTCTTCAAGAACCTTCACGATGTCACTTATAAAGGAGGAAACGATTCGACAATTCGCAAGTAGTCAAGCCAAGAGTATCGAAGCCAAAGACCCAAAGCTTGTTTCGGCCAGTTTAGCCGATACTTGCCGTCGTTTCATTGCTCCTACGTCTTTTATGAGATCTATGGACCTTCCCGATGAAGTCACAAAACAGGGCTCATCGAATGAAGTTTACGAACAGAATTTCTCCATGCAGATCCCATTTATTGAGTCAACTTCATGCGACATACACGACATTACGATTGATCAGCAGAAACTGAAAGTGACAGTACATCTTACCCATCGGATCAAGCCTTTCGACGTCGACGAAGAGTTTTTCATTGGAAATATGATCCTTCTTGACTTCGATGAGCGTGGTGAAAAGATCGTAAAGATTGTTGAGTTTACAGATGTTTCGGAGAGCAGAAGATACTTGGTTACTTTACAGCAGTTGGCAGCCGCTGCGTCGAACTAGTCGTGTACATCAAGACAGAATCTTTTCCAGTCTATTATACGGATCATTAAGAAAGGGGAGATTATTTGTCGAATTAGTTGAAATCTCTCTGCGTTGACATGAGTCGCTGTAGTAGATTAGGTTAATAATAGTTGATCCTCCCTCGCGTAGGTCGACTTTGTCTGGACGTGAAGATAAGTTATCGAAGGTTGACCAGTGATGAGCACTGTTACCATTCCCATGGCAGTCAATCTCCGCCATGCGTGGCAGTTTGTGAGAATGATAATATGAAACAACCCTGATTTGAGGAGTCTTTCAGGTCCATACTTTGCGTGTGCAAGGATCTTGGGGCTGTGCTGTAAGGCTGATGCCTCACTAGTCCACTGCTATTGGTGAGTGTAACGCTAAAACTCGTCAAGGCCAGTGAGTTAAGGAGCTAAGTAAGTTCCATCGTACACGCCGCTTTTCGTTCCCCCATAGTTTTCTCTATTAACAGACGTTGCGTCATTTTAGGCTTTCGCACCGATTCAGCCTGTAAATTCGTTGAGGCGCAGCAAGAGGCCTCCACGGATCATGTTCATTTGATAGAACTTGATTTCACCAGGTCCCTTATTCAGGCTTCATTCACGTTCAGCGATTACTCGATACCCATGCATACGATGACTTCACCACAACCCCCATATTGGCAAAGCCCTCAGGGCCCAGGTTATCCAGGACAGCAACAGCCTAGCCAGGGTTACTACCAGCCCCCTTCTGGGCAGCATCAACAGCCATCCTACGGCTTTACTCAGCAAGGCCAACTTGGAGCTCAACCAAACCAGCAGTATCCCTATCAAGGTCCACCTGGCCAACAAGCATACCCTCCCCCTGGCCAGCAAGGTCAATATCAGTCACCACCTCCGGGCTACCAACAACAGCCTCCGTACGGGCAGCAGCCTCCTGTTCCCCAAGCGCCATATGGACAGCAACACCCTTCAACTCCTTACGGTCAAGGGCAGCATCCTCCACCGTACGGCGGTTATCAGCAAGGTCAACCAACACATCCAGATCAGCAATGGCATCAGCAAGCAGGACAACAGCAATACAGCGCACCACCATTCAATGTTGCACCAACTCCGGCCTCCCCGGGCTATGATCTAGCGCAAAGGTCATGGGTTCAACCTGTAAATACAGCTTCTGACGTTGAGGCGCTCCGAAAAGCGATGAAGGGCATGGGCTGCGATGAGCGAGCTTTGATTCGCGTCCTCATCAACCCCAAGTATGCTAATCCCTGGACCATGGCTCAGCTCGTTCGCGACTACAACAGCCGCTTTATGCGCGATCTAGCCAAGGACATTGAGAGCGAAACTCGCGGTGATTTCGAGACGTGTCTACTGGCATTGATTCGTGGACCGCTGGAAAATGACGTCTACAATTTATCAAAGGCACTGAACCGAGCTGGCACAGACGAGGATACGCTAAATGATGTTCTTCTGTGTCGTTCAAATGCGGATATCCGTGCTATATGTGCCTCATACAGGCAAGTACAGGGCAAAGACCTCAGCGTTGATGTCAAAGACGATGTCAACGACACACTGTACAGATTTTATAGCATGATTCTCTCCGGCAAGCGTGCAGAGGACAGTGCGCCTGTAATCCCAGCAGAGATTGATCAAAAGGTCACCGAACTTCAGAGGGCTACTGAAGGAACCATCGGCGCCAATGTAATCGCTGTGGCACAGATTTTCACCAGTAGCAACGATGGGCAAATGCGTGCTATCAACGAGGCATACCAGTACAAGTATCACCGCAGCCTAGAGTCGGTTATCGAGAAGGAGTTCGGTGGGGACATGGAAGACGCACTACTACGGATACTATACCATGCGTCGGATCGAGCTCGGTCTGATGCTGGAAGATTGCAAAGACCTCTGAATAAGTCTTTCGGGAAGAGTCGGCTCTTTATCAACAGGCTTGTCAGTCTTTATTGGGATCAAGGACGTTTGCATCAGACAAAGATGGCTTACAAACCTGTTACGGGTTCTACGTTGGCTGGGAACATAAAGTCTGAGTTAAGTGGGGATTATAAAGACTTTGCTTTGGCTATTATTGGAGAGAAGTAGGTGAGTTGAAGAAGAACAAGGCCGTTATGTAAAGTGCCTTTGGAGGAGAGTATGACTCGTGCATGTAGTTCAGCTTTCAGAATGTAAAGCGATTATTGACTTATATGAAGGCTTTTGCCACTATGGACGGTTTGAAGTATACAAGAACTCGGTCCCCGTGTTGATCCTTCAGAGAGCTGTAGACATGCCCCCATCGATGATCAAGTTAACACCACTGATATACTTGCCAAGTCCACTGCCCAAAAACACTACAGCATTAGCCACATCCTGTGCCCGTCCAACCTCTCCAAGAGGGATAGAAGCTATCAACTCTTTGAGCCAAGCAGGGTTAGCCGTGGTAACCTGCTGAAACATGCTTGACTCTGTGGTACCATCTGGTCGTGATACTGGAGGCGAGTCAATAACGCCCGGAACAATCGTATTGATCCTGACGCCTCGGGGTGCAAGCCAGCGACTAAAGTCCTTTGCCAACGTGGCTTGAGCTCGCTTCAACGTTGTATAGGGTCCTCTGACAGCTGGGTGCTTGGCTTCGAAGCCAGCAAGCGAGCTGATGACCACGATGGAACCACTTCCGTGTTGTTTCTCGAGATATGGCGAAGACGTATTGATGAGGTTAACTAGACCGAGAACATCGGCCTGGAGGCTCTTCTCCCAGTGCTCAACTGTTGGTTCGGTGTACTTGGGGCAAGCTGTGGTGGCATTAGCAAAGGTTCTATCTTCAAAGCCGGTTCTGAACGTACCACACGCAACCACGAGATCGATTCTCCCAAACTCTTTTGCAGCAGCTTCGACCCATTCCTGGATGGAAGATGCACTAGCTATATCCACGCTGACTCCAACAGCAATTGCTCCTGCAGTTGCGCCCTTGAAATTGGCAAACTCATCACCCTGGACATTACGGGAGCAGTAAGAGACATTGACCCCCTCGTTGAGGAGGGTCTCGACAATGACTCTGCCGATGCCTTTTGTGCCGCCTGTGACGAGAGCATGAGCACCAGCGAGTTGAGGAGTGAATCTGGACATGATGATGAGGAAAGTAATTGTCAAGCTTGAGTGAAAGATGGTTATCTTGGGTTATTCTGAGCTTCCATCAAAGACTCGAGGCTTTTATAGTTCATTAAGCGGCCCTTGAAGAGAAAGAGGACCTTAGATGGCCAAAATTCTCATTTTCCTATTAGGGTGAAGTCGAATCCTGTGATATTGTATTATCAATCCATCTTTTGGTGTGTTCGGCAGAGACTATCTTTTCATCTTACTCGGGTTAGTCTGTAAATATGATGTGGTCTGCCGAATCTCATGAGCTAACGGAATACGAAGCCGAGTCGTCTTCCAATCAATCTCATTTTCCTAAACGGGCAAAAAACGGGGCTGGTCGGACTGCTTGCTTATGCCGCTTGGGCTGATCTGTAAGCCAATTTTATGTGGTGGTTCAATCTCATTTTCCTCTTTCATCTTCTGGCTTGAGCAGCCATTGTTACTGTAAAATTTGATCCCTGGATTGTGTCCCCCAATATGCCATCACCTTTCACATTTGTCAACATCACCGATGCCCCAGGACTGGGACCAATACAAGCTAAAGAAATGAGAGGCCATATTACGAAAACGAATTTTGCCAGGCGCAGACGGAGATTGGCCAAAGAATGTCGCAACGATAACAACCTGAACGTCACCACGTCTACAGTTTCCTCCCGAGAAAAAAGTCGACAGGACCGGATAATACGTGGTGGTATTACTATCAGTTCAAGCTGTGATAGGCTTCTCATGGATCAAGTTGTCGATCCTACACTTTCCTCAATTGCCTATCGTATGTACATCAATATCAACATCAGGTAAATCACTGACCACGTTTAAGTACTCTATAAGTTCCGCCCTATTGTCTTTCCGGCCGGTACTGGAGCACCTGGCTCTAAACGAGAGGCAGAGTGGGTAAATCTTCTCCAATCGGAGCCTGCACTGGTCGAAGCATCGATATCTATCACTGCAACACATTGTCCGGTTCAGGACAGCCGAGCCTTCCGTCAAGCCGTTCTACACAAGGGTCGTGCTATGAGTTTAATCAACCAGAAATTGGGTACTCCGTCGGGATTGTCAGATGGCGTGCTAAGTGCGGTTTTTACCCTGACATATGCTGAAGTGAGTGATTGTTGTCTCATTTGATCCTCAAAGCTGACTTGTCTAGCTGCTCGAAAGTAATTCCAAAGCAAGAAGTGTGCATATCGACGGTCTGGCTCAGATGATTCGTATAAGGCGCTCAACGGGAAATACAGCGATACCATCTTGGTTCTGTGATTTTCTTCTCTAGTGAGTCGCCTGTTCAACCCATAGAGCATTGTATAAGCTAACAGATTTGGTAGCGATTCAATTGGGAATACCATACTATCAGCCAGATATTCCAACCAACCACTTATTGACGCTCTGCGAAACGGCGACGATCCTGATCGGGTTGATGTTGCTGAAATTCGTCGTGGAATTGGTGAACTGTGTTTGATCATTAACAAATACCACAACTCCCCCATGCCACAACTAGACCTCGCTCTAGTCATCAGTCATGAGGTCGAACGCCTCCGACTCGAGATAGATACCCTTTTGGGCACCCAGGAAAGCTACGTCCGCTCGCTACACGACTCTCTCCAACTCTATCTCTTGCTCCTCTGGCCAACTGAGGAGCATGATCGCTTGGGATTGCTTGCAGAAAATCTTAAGTACGCATTACTTCAACCTCACATGAGGCTGTGCGCGTCGATGAAGGTTCTGGTCTGGCAATTATTTCTCGGTGTTGCGGCTTCAGAACCATCGAGCGAGGTTCGATCTTGGTATATTACTAGGCTGAGAGAAGTTCTGTCGTCAATGAACATTGTTGGACTTAACATGGCGATGGAAACTCTCACGCAGGCCTTTCCTCCTGATGCACGACTTTCGAACAAATTTGCGACCGTATGGCAGGAAGTATTTGAGACTTGATCTAAGTCAGAAGCGATAATAACTTAGGGTAAGATGGCCTTTAAATACTACAGAACTTCAATTGGTTCCAGGTTGCCTTGTATAATTTAAGTTCTTACATTAAATAAAACTCGACGACTGTCTTAACTGAAGCCGCAATGAAGTGCTCCACTAACGTTAGAACTGGATGCTCAGTGGTCAATATCACGTGGAGAGCATACCTAAAGATGTCCGGAACCAATCGGACAAATCTATCTCTAACTTGGACTTGCTTCATTATCAACCTCGACAGTTCAACCCAAAGTACAATGGCTACAGATACAAAGTCAAAAATTTGTGCTCTACCAAACGGTGATGTTATTGCAGCACCTGACACTTTGGTATTCTCGGGCCAAATAATTACCTCAGAGAATGAGCCATCAACGCCGCTCTTTCAACTCAGCAGAGAAATCGCTTGTGCACTCCAAAGAGATATGGCCATAATATTCGAGAGCTTGCAATACACCGAGACGATAGACTCGGTGACTAACACTGTCAAAAAGCGAAAGACGAGTCAGGATCTGTATTACTTGGCGCATCCACGCAACGCTCAGTATCAAGAACATTTGCCCAATTACTATATCACAGCAGCATCGCCGGGAACACTGGGGAATATCCAATTCGAAATTTACCAAACGGCTCTCCGAAAGCCTGAGTTCAGGGCAATGTTGAATGCCGATAAATCTGCAGCAGATGCGGTGCTGTTTAATCGGGATACGCATAAGCATCTGCTTGATATCACGCCTCAGTTGAAGGGCGAGCTATATCACTGGGTTGATACAAACGGGCAAAAGATTGCATTCGAGTCACACGAAGGCGAAGAGTTCAAGTTGCACATTGAAGCTCCTCTGCAACAACGGACAAGAGATGCAATGGTAGCATTGTGGGCTCTGAGGCTCTGGCACGATGCTGCTGAAAGCAGCGCGGCTAGGTGTTAAGGTGAGTTTAGTTTTGTAGACTTCCTTGTAGTTGCTGACCTTGCCGAAGATCTGGCGAAACTCACAAGTCTACGCCACCATCAAGTTGCTGAGATGCGAAGGGACTTCGGTCGCGAGAGAAAGCGGATATTTTGCCTGGACCAAACGCAGCGGATGCTAGATAGCGGACTTCAGATCAGATCTTAGCGTTGGAATGAAACCAAAAGCGATGTATGCTTAGTACATATCATTTCTCAAATTAAATCATATAGCGACAAATGCTCATCGATGTGGCTACCGCATGGGATCACCAGTGCTGTGCACCTCGAACTCGACCGTTTTACTGATCCCGATCTGTTTTGAGTCCATCTCATCCATATCAATATCCGATGATGGGTTTCTGTGGTCCCTACGACTGATGATGCGCTCTTGCGAGCTTGTCCGGTCACCACTTTCTTCTCCTCCTCGGACTTCAACGATATTCTCTCCTTGTTGTGTCGTAAGTACGATGTCGCGGCCGGTACCGCCAAAGCGTTGACGGGGATAACCACCAGGATGGTTTCGACTGTGACCCGACGAGCCGTAAACTTGGTTGTGAAAGACAACTTTGGAAGCAAGAATATCGATGCTGTTATTTGTTAGTAATAGTGAAGTGAGTAAACGAAAGTCCAACCTACATCATCATGACTGGGAACATGCATTCCATAGCATACGCAAACCGATCGATCTGTGAAGCAAGGTTCGTCGCCATCTGCTGATCGTTCTGGAAGGAGTAGGTGATGGCCCGCATTACACCAAGTACAGCAAGAAGTGCCAACCGGACCTCGGTGCTTCGCATAAGATATCGGAACAAGCCAGCTTTTATAGCGGCGCTAAGAGATGTCGACTTGGCTGACCCGAAGACTCGAAGGAGGAAGAAGGAACTGAGGCATTCCAACAGAGCGATGATAATAAAGTAGCCCATGTGTAAACGATTTATCAACGACTGGTCATCATCAAGACCTTGCAAGATACGACGGGCTCGAACAGCGGCGATAACAACTCGAATGGCCGTGACTGAGATGATCATGAACCAGTATGAGATCGCGAAAATGATCCAAGGTCGACCGCGCAGTACCCGACTTAGGATGATATAACTGTAAAACGACAGACCGGCTTCTTGTATCTGCAATACCGAGATTGATCAGCAAGAGGTCGCGCAGACCGATATTGAGCAAACTCACCAGCCAGAGGATATCAGCAAATATGGAGGCAACAGCCTGATGAGTGGCGGTGTTCTCATCGTCGTAAAAGGCATAATAGCAAAGCCCGTTTGCTATAGCTCCCGCGGCAGAGGTAACGATCGGAACGACAGAGACAGGACCAAAGCTGGTGATGCCAGCGACCATAAGACCAAATAAAGTATTAGCGATACCGATGGTGCTGAGGATCGACCAGCTTAGTTCGTAATAAACAGGGTCAGTCATATTGGAAGTGCGATCGTCGTGTTTAGGTTGAGGAGTTGTGGGAGCCCCGACATGGCAACATCAGATCAGATGAAAGGCGACCCTTACATCAGAGAACAAAAAAGAAAAGACGGTTGGGGGCTAAGCTTGTTATGAGGAGCCTTGCAGCGGGCAAGGTTAACAGCAAATGGTTGCTTGCCCCATGGAGACAGTTTTCCGGGGTAGACCGATCAGTGTTGGTGATCACATTAATGAGGGGGAAGAATACCCCAGAGTGGACTGATCCTCCATAAGCGAGGTAAAGGGGGTTTGCTTTGGGGGATTGACAGCACTACAAGGGGCATGGTCGTATGCATGGCGCTCAATGCTGGTGAGATATTATAGAACACTCCTTTACACCAACAACTCAGCTGTGGGGGACGCGCGGAGGCAACAGCATGACCCCATGGGCAATCAAGATTCAATGAGATGTATAGAGAACGTCTGCCAAGTAAGTGATTGAAACACCAAAAGCGCAGGGGAAGACACACCAGTACATCAGAAACGGCAATTGTGCCGTTGAGCTCGAGTGCTGCTAGCCTCGCTGAAGTTGCTAAACAAAGCCACTGTTGGTCAAATCCAACAATGAACGCGGAATTAGCATTTCTCCACCGCTGTGATGTGTTGGGTTGGTTGCTGATTGTTAGTCTACTGTGTTGTGCCCCGGCTAATGTCAAATTTTTAGTGGTGGCATCCTTCTTCGTCCCCATGTCTAGCTTCAAAATCCTTTTATGCTGGTGGTTATTTCATGGATCATGTCCATGGAGAATTTGCTTAGCTCGGGTTGGTTCCGATGCACCAAGATCCTGACACCGGGTGGCTTGGTTTGTCTATCCGCTGAAGAGTGAGTGGCGGCGGGCGCAAAGCAGCTGGATTTATGACGGATAAGTGCTGTCTGTATGTGGTTATTAATAATGAGCCCCCGGACAATGGTTCTAGACGTGTTAGTTGTCAGCTGAACCTTGCTTGCATGCGTCCGTGCCGTGCCAAATCCTCCTTGGATCATCAGGTCAACCGTTTGATGTTGGTGCAAAGTGGCGCAGGGTCAACTATTAAATTAACAGCTGAGCGCAACTTGCAACTTCATGACATTCGGTAGCTTTTACCCTGTAGAGAAGCGACGAGGCTTTCAGCCACGACGTCGATCTGGTGTTTGCTTTTGGTCACTGAAGATCAATTAAAAAACAAATATTCGTCATGTTGATACATCATTGCACAAGACTCGAGCTGAAAAGTCTAGCTATTGCCGCTCATCAATCCCTTGTGCATTGATGATCTCTCCTATAGAGCACCCTTGTTGTTTTTGCAACATAAACACGAATACAGCTTAATTGCCAAGACAAAGGATTTCTCAAACTTTCAGAATGCTCACAACAGTCTCAGTTGTCGGAAATTACAAGCCCGAAACAAATCAACTTCCCTTATCAACCTCGGTAATCGATCCGATAATATACCGAAGGCATCAAGAAGGTCCGGAGAAGGGGCTCCGGTATCCGCGCTCTGGTCTTCTTTCCGGGCCGAAAGATGGAGACTTTGTGCTTTCAGATCATTCGTATTTCCACGTTACATCCGGATCTTCGCTTCACCGAAGATTTTTTTTTATCGTGACGACTCCATTTTGGCTTATCACCAAGATTTCATTCGTGAACAATGACGCAAGCATGTTCAACGCGCGGTGAAATTGTGGACAGTGATTTCGTTAAGGCGGTAGTTCGACCCCACAGGTCTCTATGACGAGTATCTTGCCGATGTATAATATTTGGAAATTTCCTAGACTCGTTTTTCTATCTGGTCTTTGTGCCGTAACCGAAAATGCAATCACTATTGCAATATCGACGCGCTGGGACTGCGGCTCAAGCGCAGATTGATAGAGATGTTGGCAAGGCGAGACAGCATATGAAGCCCAATGCCGACCGCGATGTGGAAGCAGCAAGGTCGACAGACCGACATTCCTCAGAAGAGAAGGATGAGCAGGATTTGAGACGCGGATTGTCACGTATCAGTGAAGGGCAGTCGCCCAACGAAGATGGTCAACCGCAGTTCGAATCCATGCAAAGAAGTGTCACGGCTGAAACTATTCGGCAATGCATGTCTGGTGGCGTTGCGCTCGGACAAGTCTTGACGGGTATTCAGGTCCGACCTCATAAGAATGCCAAAGGAGAGGACGGCAAAGTCTTTGTGGTCAACTGGGAGGGACCCGATGATCCTTTGGATCCTCACAATTGGTCGGTTGGAAGACGTATCGGAGTCACGTTGCAGATATCTGTCATTGCTCTTTTTGTTGGAGCGGCATCTGGAATTGACGCAACGGTGCTTCCCCAGGCTTCCAAATCACTTGGTGTAAGCGAGGTCGCCGAATCCCTAGCTACAGGTATGTCTCACAATTCCATCCGTTAACTACCATCGACTAACTTCGCTAGGTCTTTATCTAGTCGGTATGGGACTCGGCTCTTTGGTGGCAGGCCCCTTCTCCGAAACATTCGGCAGAAATGCAGTCTACACCTTTTCCATGGCAATCTTCATGATTTGGATCATGGCATCTGCTCTTGCCCCCAACTTCGGGGCTCAGATAGTCTTCAGGTTTCTGGCCGGCTGCTCAGCATCGACACCACTCGTATGCTCCGGCGGCTCTATAGCAGACATGTATAACAGCCTCGAAAAGACCTGGAGTTTCCCCCTTTATGCGGTTGCTGGCTTTGGCGGGCCAATGATAGGTGCTGTTATGGGCGCTTATATCGGACCGTCAGATGCAGTGAGTTGGCGATGGACTGAGTGGACAATGCTCATCGCCTCTGGGCTTGTTCTCGTTCTGGTCCTTCTTTTCATGCCTGAGACGTATGGACCGTTGTTGTTACAGTGGAAAGCTGCGCACTATCGAAGAATCACGGGTGACGATCGATTCCGGTGCGAGCATGAAATTGCGGGTGCCAGTCTGTTTAGTCGACTTAAAGTCAGCATGACTAGGCCATTCCTCATGTTGACGGAGCCGATAATCATCGCTATGACTCTATACCTCAGCGTCTTGTACATCGTCCTGTTCACGTTCCTTGTTGGCTGGCCGTACATCTTCGAAGAGACTTATGGTATCGGCCAAGGCCTTGCGAACATCATCTTCATCGCCATGTTCCTTGGTACACAAATCAACTTTCTCTTCGTACCCATCGTCTATCGCAAAACACTTCGAGCTTCGAAGAGCGGGGACCATTTCGAGCCTGAGATCCGTCTTTGGTATGCGAACCTCGGTGCCGCGGTGGCCATTCCTATTTCTCTCTTCTGGCTCGGTTGGACCAACTACTCAAGCATCAGTATCTGGTCAGCCATATTCGCCGTAGTGTTCTTCGGATACGGTGTCACGGGAATTTTCATCTCTGTGTACATGTACATCATCGACTCATACGAGATCTACTCGGCCTCGGCTCTTACTTTCGTTGCTCTGACACGTTATATCATTGCTGGAGGAATGACTGTGGTCGGTATTCCGTTCTACGAAAACATGGGTACACACTATACTCTGACAATCATGGCTTGTTTGTCAGTGCTGTTGGCAGCGATCCCATATATCTTGTACTTTTACGGACACAACATTCGGGCGAAGAGCAAGTATGCATTTACACACTAGACAAATACTACATAGATACTACATTTCATAGATAATAAGAGCGAGCGAGTCATCTACTCCTTCGCCAATTTCTGTAAGATCTCGTGCGCTTTCTCGGCCACAAAGTCAGGGTTGTTGACTTGAATGAAGTGTCCCGCGTTGGGTACCTGAATTGGTCCATCGCTTCTCTTCGCAATTGTAAGCTTAGCGAGACCCTCGTTGTAGTGGTGCCAGTAAGTGTTCAAGTAAGCGTTCACCACTTCAGGTGGAGTATGATAGTCCGTGCCCGTGTTCTTCGCGAAGAACTCAAAGTCGTGGCCCAGAACAGTAACGTAAGGTTCTTTGCCGTCGACCTTGGGCAGAACTGGCGAGTCTGCTTTGGGGAGAAGCTGAGACAAGTTCTTTCTGGTGAGCCCCTCCTTCGACCCGATACTCGGATGGAAACGCTTCCTGGTCTCTTCTCGAGAAACGCGGATGTCTTCAACGGAAACACCCGAAGGTAGATTATTCGCATTAAAGTCTGCTGCGTCTGGATCGGGAAAGACAGAGACAAAGTCTGTGTCGGTCAAGACACTGTCGAGAAGCATAACTGCTGATACAGTACCTGGGTACTCCCCAGCATAAAGACGAGAGAAAGCACACCCGATGGAGTTGCCGATGAGGAACAGTTGAGCACTTTCAGGGTCCTCAACCCCCATCTTCTCCTTGAGGATTTGGGTGATAAGCTGACGCATATCGCGAACGACATCCATCGCGTCATGTGCGTGTGTTGGGTCAGCTGCTCCCTCATCGCTGGGGTCACGATCCGTGGTTTGGCCCTGACCGAAACGATCAAAGGTCAGGATCGCCGGGAGACCTTGAGGGGAGAGCTCCTTGAGCTTGGAAATTGTTGGGACCCATGATGTTTGTGGGGCAACCATACCATTGACAAATACAATAAGAGTTGGGTTGGTGTCCTTTGAGACTGTGGACGCAGTGAAGCTGTAGCTGAGCTGAGCACTTGGCTTGGTATCCAAGCGGACGAATTCGTATTGAGGGGTAGTTTGTTCCGCCATCTTGAGTTGGGTGAGTTTAGTGAGGAGCTGTTCCCAGAGCCGGTGAGTAATTTTCAAACGCTGTATATATGTATACACTCATGGACGTCAGCAATGCTGACGTCAGCTCGCTAGATACTTCTAAACCCGCAGAAGTATGCGCGCGAATAACCCTAATGATTTCCAATACTCGCGTGGTTGAATTCTGACATATCGCGAGCGGCATGCTCGGAACGCATATTAGAAACCACGATGCAGGTTTCGCGACTTGGCAACGGCGCGAGACTCGATGGTGAGACCTGTTGTAAAACCGGTTTTGCCTAAAATCGTTCCCAGGAAGTCGTATGATTCATTGGATATGGGGGAGATTCATGTTTATTACACATTCAAAAAGTCGCCATCTTGCTGTAGTGGTGTCCCCGATCCTGGCGCCTATTTTGTAATCGCAAGAGTTGGTCATGTGTCCTGACATGACAACGGGACGTTCGTGTTTGAGCCTCTCATCGCGCGTCCTCATTCTGAATTGAAGAGTAAATTCATTTCTATAAACTATCATTCGGAATGGTAAGGATTTACGCGCTAAATCCATCAATTCATTTTGAAGCCTGCCCTGTGATACCAAGCAACCGATATTCATATGTTGAAGAATCTCAGCTTCAAAGCATTATGAAGCCTCGTACACAGGAGGTCTCGGGTATAATTCGTTGTAGCTGGGCAGGCTTTCTTCTGTCATATGACTTGACAATGCTGTGTAGCCACTCAATATTACCCGGTGTTCGGAGCGAATGATCCTCCCTATGCCTGTTCTTGTCGCGAGGTCGGGTCTTCCTTTTGGGAAAACCTCCTTCATCAACTGCAACTCCAGAACCAATGCGTGGGAGACTGATGCATCGCTTCCATCGCCTGTATCCTGAGTGTAGTGACTCAAACCTTTTCTGATAGAGAAGAAAAGGTCCATACTCATTGTTCCGGCATCGTCGTCGGTGGCCCACCCGTCGTAAAATGCTGAGTCTCCTAGTATCGATTTCCTTTTCTGCTCCTGGCACCTATTCTTTTTGCGCTGATGAGAATGTAAGGCACACGTCGGTACATTGGCTGTGGCGGTCTCCTCTAACATCCAGGTCCCACTGCAGACGCGCCAAATGTGAACCTCTTCGCCATTTCCAGGACTGCTTCGAAGTCCGTTCATGGTGAGCGTTGCTCGGTTCTTCCTCTTGGTATCCATCACGGTTTGGAAAACGCAACGCACTTCTATCCCCGCCGTTGGATAGATACGACTCGAAATTGTCTGTATGCTCGTAATGGGTATTGCTCGCACAATAGGGAGAATCCGGTTCATGACAATAGTCTCGATATTGGTTGATAGATCTCCGAGTTTTTGGACAGATGCTACAGCCTCAAGCTCGTAGGTAACAGAGACGAGGGATGTGTGCATAGACGGAGGTATATAGCTCGGGACTCTATAAGACAACGGATACGCATGGGTACCTTTGTCAATCATGATGAAACTTGTCACCAACTTGCAACGCTTGAGCTCGGTAAACTGGTGTTTGCACTCTTTGCAGCCTGTTTTTAATGGCTTTCTATAAGTCGTATGCATTCGCAGTACCGCCTCGAGATTTTGTAATTCAATCACATTCTCGGTGACTTCAAGCACCAGGGATCCCGAGATGGTAGGACCATCGATGTTGCTGTTATTATTTTGAATGACAATTGGATTCGCATCCAGATGGCAATCTAGGGAAATCGGTGGTTCGATGCGAGCGTTCGAAAGCTTCTTCCTAGATAGTGTATTGACAACTACCCGTGGTCTAATGCATTGGAGAAGACCTGTCATATTGTTATAGAAGCGGTCGCATTGCTGCTGTGACTGAAGATGTCATGAAAGTCAAAGATAAGCGATAATAGGCGGCATTGCGAAATAAGCGAATATAAGGGTGAAAGGGAGATTGGTATAGTTATTCCACCTTTGAGCCGTCATACGATTCCGAATGAAAGACTAATGTGGTCATTGCGACAAGATTGGTGGTTGTTTGAGTCGGTATGAATTGCCAAGAATAGCTCTCTGCTCCCAACACTCAGTCGCTCTGGGATGCTCGGAAAGCAGTAGACAAGGCTAAACCATTTATGGTAATCCACAGCGACATTGCGATGAGCGGATCATTGTATTGGCTAAATATCAGCTGAGACCATGAGGGTACTAAACTGGTGCCGAATATTGAAATGCAATGGAACCAATGGCTGAACGATCTGTTTATTGAATTGACTGCTAGTTGCCGAGAAACCATGTCGTGAAGATGCCATGAGTGACCTTCCTACACGCTAATAGAAACGGTATTGAGTACTCTGTAAGATTATCAAGCATTCAACAACGTTACTCTTGAGGATACTGTCCAGTACCGGCGTGAGATCAGCCTAGTGGGTCACTGCTGGATCCTGTACCTTTCCCGATGGGGACATTCATCGCGGGGCAAGCACTGTCGCGTCTTCATTCTCATTCAAGACACTGACTGAATTCTTACCATCACATGCTTTCTCTTCACAACAACGTTGTCTTCAGCGATGACTGATGAGCCATCTAAATCGCCTAGTAGGACCGCTTCGGGAAAACCACGTAAACCTCGAAACAAGAGCTTTTCAGGCTGTTGGACCTGTCGCGCAAAGCACATCAAATGTGACGAGGCTAAGCCGTCATGTAATCGCTGTCAAAACGCAGGCATTGAATGTGAGGGATATGGGGTCAGGATATCATGGGCCTCTGTGAGGAATCCTGCTACATTCAAGGGAAGGACAAGAAGAAAGTCGACGCGTCGGGCGTCGCAACGACTTCGACAATCGAGGGATTTGGAGGCTGTTGGGGAAGCTTCCTCCGAGCCTGAGCAAGATGCTTCGCCTACTGATGACTTGGGTGAAGATGCCATTGACGGAGATGTCGTTAGCGAAGACCCTTCTTATGATGTGCAGCCAGATTTGACACCGGAGACCCCGTCAACAACGACACCCTCAAATCTCAACCAACAGCCAAGCCTAGATCAGGATACTTTCACCGATCACTTGAACACTAGAATATTCCATTCATATGAGCTCTTGCGTCAAGGCCTGACCACAGGTCCCCCATACGCTTCCCTCTCGACCATACAACCTCAACTCCCCCTATTGCAAATCGGGCAGAACTTTGTTCAGAGCCCAAATGCTCAAGATGACATCAACACATCAACGCCTCTCAGCATAGCTGATATCAGTACTGGCTCTTTGTCCTTACCTGGAGTAACTGACCAAGTATCGCACGCATCCTCACCACTAAACACTGAAGGCCAAGCTAGAAAGGTCAAACGTCACATCGATATTCTCCCTAACCCTGGCCTCCAGTGCGAGTTGATACAACACTGGACACTCAATCTTTGCGACTCTCTGAACCCTGTGCCGGGTGTCTTCAATCCTATGAGAACAGCGATGATGCCCATTGCCCTGGAAGGAAGTCGCACGGATTCGGACAAGTCAACAGGGGCAACTTCTTTATTTCACTTTATCTGTTCAGCGTCAGCTTTTCACCTTGCAAAGAAACGAGAGACTCAAGAAGCAAGGCGGAATCTAGAAAATGTGGCCCTGGAACACCACAACATCGCCATCACTCATCTCGCTCAGAATATTCGCCACTCCAAGGATGGTGCCCATTGCGTAGCGCTACTGGCAGCTATAATCATCTGCATTATGAATGAAGCCGTCACCTTGCCAACTTCCTTCTGGCGTTTGCACTTCCGTGGGGCTGTTGAATGGGTGAACCACATTGATCCGCAAGTTTGGCACCGTAATGAAGCAGCTTCAAGTATCTATTACATGTTCAGGGGCATGGCGACAGTGGTACAGACACAATTATTGTTTGATGGCCATGAAACTTCGTATTGGGAGTTTACGAATGACCTTGGACCGCAGCCTGAGCCTTATGCACTATACACAGCCTTCGGTCTTCCGCAGTCGATATTCCAAGGTCTCCGAGCGATGAATACGCTCGAAATGAGAAAGAAGTCCTCAACAGCTAGCAACCCGTCGCCCGATGAGCTCGACCGTCTAGAACTCGAACTATATCTTTCGGTGCCTAGCAAACCGGATACATCCATAACAAAAGAGCACACTGACCTGATCTACCATCACAGCTGTACCTACTATTACGCAGCCCTGATCCACATGAAGCGTACTCTAAAGGGCCTCCCTCTCCATGAGGTTCAGCCACTTGTTGAAAAAGCCCTGCCCCATCTTGAAGCTATGCGGACAAGCACGACTCAACGCTTTTCGCCAATGATCTGGCCTGTGGCGATTATAGCTTTTGAGATTGCTGATGATGCAATGCAGCAACGTATGCTCAAGTGTCTGGCTTTTTTGGAAGGAAGGTCAGAATTAGCTATTTGGACGCAGATCATGCAACTTGTGAAGGACCTTTGGGCATTGAGGAAAAGAGAGGGTGCTAATATCAAGTGGTATCACACTGCCCTCGGGTCTATGAGTGATAGCTTCATGTTGCTGTGAGAATGTTATAGAATATTAATGTTTGTTACGTGACCGGGCTTCACGTTAGTTATTCCGCCCTGGTGCGTTGAAGAAGGAACTGCAATGAACAGGCCGTACTGTTCAAGTTTGTTCCCGTACGTTTTCAGTACTATAATTCGGTTTTATGATAACAAAGTCCATTTACAGTGGCAGAAACGACTACGTGTGGGTGAACACGCACTTGTGGATAATGATACAGCCGACACGGTTCTTACCCGGAGTCGGAGGAACAGAGGGTTTCGGTACATCGAAGGTAGAAGTCTATTGCCCAATATTCTCACATAATCACCTTAGATACTCTGCCACGTATTTGTAAGAAACGTTGTTTAAGCCAACAAAGCCAAGCTCGTAGCCTGTGACGATCGGCAGATCTCCCACGTTGACAAATCTGTCGTGTTCAATTGCCAAATGGAGTCATTGTAGTTCCTGCGCTAACGCACATATTGATGGGGCTATGGGTCCGCAAAGACAACAAGTAGCCAAGCAGCGATAACGGCGGCAAAGGTTGACGTCAAATGCTCACTAACTCAATTTTTTCCTTGGTATCAACAGTACTATAAGAGTAGCAATCCCTGGAAATATTCGCGGGGCAGAATTTTTGAAAATTATACAAACAAAAGCATCAAACTCCCGTTCAAAAGGAAAGACATACAGCTACCAAGATGGGTCGTATCATCATTCACGCTGTCCGCCATGCTCAGGGCTATCACAACCTTGGAGAGGAATTCTTCAACTTGCTAGATCCCGCGCTAACACCCTTCGGAGAACAACAATGCGCCGAACGTCGTAAGGCCTCATTTCAGGACCAGTCCAAGTTCAGACTTATCGCTTCTTCGCCCATGACCAGAACACTACATACGGCGTATCTAGTCTTTCACTCCGCCGTCCAGACACAGGAGATTCTTGCTATTCCCGAAGCCCAAGAGATTTCTGATCACAACTGCGATATAGGAAGCGACCCAGCTGTACTCGCAGAAAAATGCATTCAGAACGATTGGCCAGTGGATTTGAGTCTTGTGTCAAAGGGCTGGAACGACAAGAACCTCTATGGACCAAATAGTCCAGTTACAGGTGCTTGTGCAGCACGTGCTCGAACAGTGAGAAGAATCCTTAGGGAAAAGGGCAATGAGTTGAGCAGAGATACCGACGAGGATGTTCACATTGCTTTGGTCGCACACGGAAGCTTTCTACACTATTTTAGCAACGACTGGGAAGGTAGCACGCTGGGATGTGGTACAGGGTGGAAGAACTGCGAGACAAGGAGATATGTGTTCCAAAACGATGCAAGGGACGAGAACTTTTGGGTTGTGGAGACTGAAGAGAGCCGGCGCGCTAGAGGTCTACCAGGCCCTGCACCCTCGGCAGAAGAACAGCGGGAGTTGTATGAAAAGACTATGGTCGGGTGGGTCGAACAAGGGCTTCCAGATATTAGATACTTGGCTACAGCATCGGCGCATCCGAGACACGAGGATCAGGCTAAGTTGTAACCAGGATGCAGGGGCTACAACACGGAGTTTTTCGTTTGATATTGCCCATAGAGGCATCATAGGGGAGATCAGAAAAAGCAAGCGTTGTCATAAGGTTGTTTCAGGGAATGGGCAGATCTGTAGATAAAGGTCGTATAGGGAGTATGTGTCGATGTTCTATTAATGAGTATGAAACTTGCTGCTCTGAATGGTGAATTATGACGCTCATATCTCAATAACATGAATACAAGTTCTCTCAACCTAGCGTTCTGCTCAAATGGCCAAAAGGAGATAGGTCGGAGCCATACACAACGCAAGATTTCTGACGCAAGAGATGGATATGTACGTAACGTCGTGTCTAAGTTTGTTTTTCTACCCTATTATACACATGAAATAAACGCAGTATGAGCCTCTTAATTTCTCCGAGGCGGTGGTGGTGAGAGTCCCTGCTCATATCCCTCTTGTTCAGCGACAGCCAACCCGATTCCAGGGTGCACCATATCCAAGCTCCTTGTGCTCTTCCCCGACTCACTCGATGGCCCCAACGGCCAGCTATCGTCCCTTGTGAACTTATGGTCCACCGGTCTGGCTTCTTCAATATCAGGTGTGGGCACGCGGTTCTTGTCCCAAAAGTCGAACTCACGTGGTTCGTTTTCCTCGGGAATATTGCGAAGCTCCATGCCGTCGGGGTTGTTGAGCACAACAGGATGGCCCGGTGCTAAAGGTCCCGTGGAGATGTGCTTGCTGCTACGTGTCCAGGTCCAGCCAGAGCCTTTTCTTTCGCCAGTGGAAGATTCGAGTTTGCGAGACGTGAAGGATGTGTGGATGTTTCGAAGGATGGGACGGAGAATGGGTATGCATTGCACCATAATTGTTCCAGCAACTTCTGATGAGTACCAAATTTGCGACATGCCGTTACGCCCTGATTGTTGTCAGTATGAGTTGAGAGGGTGAAAAGGTGATGAGTGGACATACAGATATAGTAGGCATCGCGACCGTTGCCTTGATCTTTCCAGCCAACTCGGACAGCGGAGACAATGGCGACACTAAGTGCTTGTTAGATATAATTCATTCAAAGCATATTCACTAACTCACATCATTCCAAGACTCATTGTGAGGCAAAGACCGATCTTCTCGGCTCTCTTCATCTCCAATGTTCGAACGATGAGCCAAGGGAAACAGGCAAATACAAAATCCATAATGATGTTGTAGACTGCAAAGCGGTTAGCATCAACCTGCACAAGGTAGCGCATCGAGACTCACTGTTGCCACCCTCTTTAAAGTCGTTCCGGAATTTCTTTTCCAAGCAAAAGTCCAGCCTGTACCAGTTGTCGTATGAATCGCTCCCACACACCTTGGCCCATTGAAAGACCACCTTGAAGGCCATGTAGATATTCATGGTTGCAATACAGAACCATAATATCCATTTCTGCCAGTGGTTGCTCATTCGTAGTAATGTTACCGCAAAAGCGGTCTTCGTCCAGGCCTGTCCGATCAATGTCCCGCATGATGAAATGTTGATGAGAATGTGCATTCGATCATCCCATTGCTTCGACGAGTCCTCCAGAACATAACCGTTGCCGAATTCGTATACGATGAGACTGTTGTTTGCGAGAAGAATGAACTTTCATGGTTGTTAGTACAAAAGTGCCAGACTCGATAGAATTCTCCCACTCACCCATGTTACGATAAGGATATAATCATCGTACCACATCCCATGTCTTCTTGTAATCTTAACCCATAATCTCGCTCCTAAAAAGGCGCTTGCTCCAGCAAATAGCGCCCATAGTCCGATGTTCAACTCGGTGTAAGGATTGACGAAGGTATGGACGGGCCCGTCATCGTCGTCGCGAAGGTGCAACCTCATCGCGACATTCTTTGAAAGGAGTGACTGATACGATTTTTCGCACCGAAGGTTAGGGTCCGTGTTTCGTTTTAGTATGGGAGCGGAAGGGATGCAGGAAAAAAACGAAAGAAACACCAACAGCCAACAACCAAACAAATAAAGCATCAAGAAAGCGAATCGTGAATCGAATCGGGGGAGGGGGGCAGTGAAAAAGAAGACTTCTAGATCACCCCTGACCCTGTAAGTTACATGGATGGAGGTAGTCGAGAACCTGTGAAGAATAATAAGCGTATGCCAACTCTTTGTGCTGCAATGCCTGCTCAGACCCTTGGTCGAACCATGCGGGACGGGTATGCCTTAATCGGACACTGGGGCCGTTATGAGTAGGTCCCAAAAATGCATACAGTAGCATCGAGGGAAGATAACCTGCATTGGTAGGATAGGTGAGCTTGCCACTTCCATCCCGCTCGGAGCAGTTCATCGAAATGGAAAATAGCCTCGTATTTCTTAACGTTGTCGACCACGAACCATGACGTGATCTTCAATCAATAATTGTAACCTAGAATGCTTCAGAACAACTCAAAATGGGAAAAGAAACGTTTCCTTGTACGTCACGTAAAGTCTATTTTGCTTTGTCAAAAGGAATATTCTCGGTAGACCTGATACGATTCGCACGAAAAGGCCGTTTCAACACAAAAGTTCGGTACCTGATCTGCCCAGGAGATCCCATCTGAAGGTCTGTGGGCAAGAATGATTGTCACTGAGGCCAGCCTTCCATGCAAGTAACCACGTCCGGGGTTGGGTTGGTGAGCAAGAAAAGGAAAAAGTGAAACGATTTTGCAGATTAGGGTCCCTGTCGCGGGAACGAATCGACGATTCCTATACGTGGTTTAACTGTGGCCATGTACCAACAGTCCTTAGTACCCTCCCACTGTAACCCCCTGGTATCTGGTACGCAGACGCTTGGACGATTTCGTCCTTGTCAGCCATGTGCTTTGTTTTTAGCAAAAGGAGGAACTTTTCAAGTCGTCTTTTTAGTTTCAACGGTTGTCGAAGTTCGAATTGGGTAAGCGTTCTGTCTGTTCACTTTGACCTTTCCGTGACCGTTAAAGTGTCATCCCGATGTGGGCAATAAAAGCATCGGCAGACAGGACCTTGGCGGCCGGGGTAACGGACTGATTCTAGTTCCGTGGGCCAGCCGAAAAAGTGCCCCCATCAGCTACGGAGTAAATTGCACTAGATGTGCAGTGCAGTGCATGCGCCTGCAAGATTAAAAAGGAGCATTATAAGAGCTGAGATATATGTAGCTTTGGCTATGGATGCGATGATTGCTGCAATGGTGACAATCACCAATCATGAGTACGGTGACAGACGTGTCCGAGTGATCCAAGCTGCATACAGAATAAAAAGCATTTCTTTCTCCGATCTCCCTAATTAATCTAACCATCTAGTCAAATGATCGATAGGCTAGTAACGTATTCCTTTTGATCTGTTCGGAACTTTGAGAACTTTGCTAACCAAGCTGTAGATGATGCCCAATCTCGAAATTTAAGTTAAGGTTGCCCTTGACTTGCTTCACCAAAATGAGAAACACCCCGCTGTTTGACCTCAGCTCGCCAACTAGCACTGGATGCCACAGTAACAATAACGATCCTGTACCCAGTGTAGTGGTTCTTGGGACCTCGCCTGGCCTGTCGCCTGTCCTGTACCTGTTTTGAGCTCCACGCATCGACCACCCGGGCAATCTTGATGAAACGCCCACAACCGTAGCGAAAGTCCATAAAAATGAACTAATGTCGTAATCCGTCTTTGGTGGAGTGCTGCTGCTCCATTTGTATCAGAGTACGAGCAAAATCTGGCAACAGCCTCGATTCCACGAGACAAAACACCCGACTGTGGGTATTACAACAGCCAGCAGCCATGGATCAGTCCGCAAGGGAGGGTAAACCGGGACAAACACGCGGTTATGAACATGGATTACAGATATTTCTATGTGTGTGATGTGATGAATAAACATTGCCAAGAATACGACGATCTCTTCGGAAATCACTCGATATAGCAGAATCCCACCCATGTAATAGCATTGTGTCAAATGCCAACCCAATTACAGAGTACCGATTGATTGATTCCGAGCATTTCCTTCATTCCACCCTGTCCACCTACCCTGTCTTGCTTTTTGTGCGAGCGACGACGACCACTGCCCTCACGACGCGGACTTTGTCGAACCAATTGAACAATCTTCCAGCCAATTTGAAACCAGCCAGTGAGATGCCGTATTCTGTGAGTAATTGATCTTGGCGATCGAGGAACTTTACCAGCCCCGAGAAAACATCATCTGTGATCTCTCTAACTGTGATCTCGTTGCGGTCGTACCCACACTCCACCAGCTGATCTCTGTACTCGGCCTCCGACAGGAATGCATTATTCAGTGGGCAGCCCATCATCTTGCCAATCAGTCGGGCTTTCCAGATGTCAAACGTAGATGCCTTTTCATTGAGGAACAGATCAAAAGCCATAAAGTTAGCGTCCAGTTCTTTCGCCGCGTGTTTAAGCACAGGCTTTCTCGAAGGTGAAAAGTGATATAGGCAATCAAGAGCGAGAAGCCATCGCTCCGTATACTTTTCATTGGCAAGTGAATGGACAGCCTCGGCAACCTGAGGGCTCCACGTCTCAGGTTTCGCAGCATTGGCGCAAAACAGACTGAAGGAGTCTACGTCAAAGTTGAGCCCATTGCCGTTTACTGTCGAGTCCGTTCCAGTGCCCGCCGCAGCGATCTCACGGTAGATCCTACGCCGTGACGTCTGGACCTGTGCGTCATTGAGAGTAAGCCCAACATAGCGGAAGTCCCTCCAGCCTTGGGTATGCGCCAGCTTAGCGAGTTGCCAAGTTTGGTCACCACAGCCGAACCCCAGATCCAGAATTGCAAGACTGCCCCGAGAGCCAGAAACGGAACCAGAATTTTCGTCGTCCAGTAAGCCAGCGGCGCGGACAATCTGGTCAAGGAGGGCAGAACAAGCCTCGGGAAACTTCTCAATTGGTGCGCCTTGGGGAGTTTTCCTGGGGGACGTCGCGTGAGAAAAGAGGTTGCATGAAAATAGGGTAGCAAGAAGAAGTGTGTGTGTGTAGGTCTTACCAGTATCCCACGTTCATCCACATGGATGGTGGACTCGACGTAACGTTGAGCTTCCAATGTCCGAGGCCATAAATGTCGGACATGCGCATCACCACAAAAGCAACGACAGAGGCGATGACCAGGGCGCTGACAAGCCCAGCCGCAAAGCCGGCGCCAAAGCTATCTTGATTGAACGGCATAATGAATCAAGCATTCACTTAATTAATTCTGATAGCGGACCGCGCCGTGTAGCGGAGACTAACGGGATATCTGTCACCGTTGAAGGTGTAGGAAGGAAAAAAGGACCCAACTTAACCTAAAGTCGAGTCGAAGCTTATGCGCTGAATCCACCAGGCATCTTCGCCAAGTGACCTGATTAACTGCATATTTAGAGTTACGGCCGCTGTTTATGCTTAAATCAGAAGACAATTGCCGCATGGTAAAAGAAAGTGTTTATTCATTAATCTCGTCGCTCGTTATTTCTTTTCCCAAGGGATCACTACTCCAAAGTCTAAAGCTACTCTCCTAGCAGATTCTACACAACCTTCTAAAAGCACCAGACCATCCCACATCCAAGCCCCGGCTAAAAAGATATTATCTTGTCCGTTGACCCAACTAGCCTTATGATCACCATCGGCTTTCTTGTCAACCGACGTCCCTCGCATCAGCTCTCGAACAAGGGCCTTGCTCTGGACACTACGAAGCGTTCTCGTGAACTTGGCTTTTTTGATTGCGTTTGACTGCGCCGCTTCGCGTAGCGGACAAGTGCTGACCACGACTCCACTGGGCATGGAATGCAATGCCTCTGTGCGAGGGCTGCCCATGTCAGGGAATAGGGTTCTTAGAACCATCGTCTGCGCTGCCGAGGGATCTGTAGAGTGGTGCATGCACGCAATCGTTTGACGGGCGCTGTCGGCTTTAATGACGCTGATTCCCGACGCTTCGGGCTTTAAAACAGAGCTCTCAACCTGACGCGTGGGAAGCTTCTCCAATATAGGCTGCAGAGACCTGTATATTCGGCCTGCGACGTCGGGGGAGACAGCGAGAATGACGCGGTCAAAGACTTGCTCTAGGATGCGCCCAGAAGCGTCGAGGGTTGACTGCCATCGCACCACGACTGTCCCATCCGCTTGAGGCACAGCCTCGATCACGCGGCTGTTAAGCTTAATGTCGTGAAGGCCCCGAACCAATTTGCTCTGAACCTGCGAGACACCACCGCAAACAGCATAATGTTGTTTTCCATGGGAAAGCTTCTTGTAATTGACTACGTCGCTCGCAGGAAACTCGAGCATCTCTTCATGTGTGCATGTCGCCACGCCGCTCAGCAGCGGGAGCAGATAGTGTGATATATATCGTCTCGGTAGTCGTATGCGATCGAAGTATTCGGCCAGCGACTCGCTGTATCCGGTCGAGGGGGAGGTTTCGAGCGGCGCGACGAGGAAGCATGCGATCGTGAACCAGAATTGGCAGACAATCAGGTATAGAATCTCGGTAACGTGTGCAACCACGCCACGATTGCCAGGCCACGGCGGCACTATCTGGTGCAGGTTCGATGCATGGACGAAGTAGCTCTCATTGTCGCTACCCTTGTGCGAAACTGTTCCATCGGCGGCCGGGATTGCTTTCGCGAAGACGAAGAGGAATTTGATCGGGTGAAGTGGGATGTCGAGATACTTGTACATGCGCATCAAGTGGTGATAGTAACCATCAGCGCTTGCGCGCATGGGCAGATCAATTCGTTCGGCATCATTCGTGGTTTCGTTCTTGATCGTGACGGAAGCTGAGTCGAAAGAAAGACGGTCGGCCTAGAGAATTAAGGAAACGTCATGGTTAGCGAACGAAGGATTCTGGTCCCTGAAACTTTCAGTGCTTACCTGCTCGAATAGCGTTACATTATAGCGCTGGTCGCCCTGTAATAAGTAACTAACTGTCAGTCCGGCAAGTCCTGAGCCAATGACTGCAGCGCGACACTTCTGGCCGTCACTATGACGATCTGCTGACATTGAGTTTTGCATGTCCATTGAAGAGCCTCATATCGCGAACAAACAAAACCTCAATTTTCCATTGCCTACATAATTTAACGTGGCTGCACCTAAGAATTATGGTTGATTTTTTCCTGGTTCTTGACTACCATCGAAACCCACCAGGGAACTAACAGAATCACGTTTAATTGGGCAGATCGCGACTCAACAAATCCACGGACCTGGAGATCGAGCCTCGGCTTGTACGGATCGTTCGCTGCGTCTTTTCCTTTTCCTAATCATGTCCCCGAGAAATGGGTCTAGAGGAAGGGCGGTGTGCAGTAGAATCTGCTACACTGCTATCAACATAAAGTTTCGGTAGTTAAGTTTAGTCTCTTGACCACCGTTTGGAAGCTTCTGTTCAGTGAATCAGAGTAGCGTCTTTCCTCTATTTGCTTGTGATATCGATCAACATAAATTTCTGTTGAAGAATTGGTCAAATCTCATTGGAACCTTTCCTCATTGACCCACGCCAAGACGGCGGGCCACACTTAAAGCGGGATCATACCGCGCAGAGCTAGGACGAGAAAGACAGTGAGAGTCTGACGGTAACCCGGCCATGTCGAACTTGTCTCAACTTCTACTACATTGCATTGTACTTGAAACATAATGTTGGACGTGTCGAATGCGCGTCCGATCGGTATCCTAGCTGGGTACCTCTCGGCTTGCGCATCCATCACGGCTATTATCATCGCCTCCATCCGCCGCCAAGCGGCGTCCTCACAGTCTGCATCGCGTCGTCGGAATGCGATTATCGTGTTCAGCGCTTTGGCGGCTTTGAGCCTTGCCACAACTTGGTACCACATGTTTTGCTTCTTCCAGTGGTCTTATCAGCAATGGGAGTCGACACATCCGGAAAAGCTGGACAGCGAGCTTCATTTAGGAGAATGGCTGCGTGACACGACTCTGTTCAAGCAGGCTTGGGTGTCAACCCTCGAACAACCACCGAGAGCGTGGTGGTCATTGCAAATATTTGCTTTCTGTGCTATCTGGAGCGTTATGCTAGCATGGCAAGGTGAGAATATGCCGAGAGAGTGATTGAACGAGTGTTGACGATTGCCCTAGACAATAAGAGGAGGGTTCCGCATCTATGGATTTTCATGCTGTTGGGTCAGATCGTAGCCATCTCCTTTGCTGCAAATCTGTCTTTTCTAGCGTTTCTTGTTTTTGAAGATGCGGATACGTCAGCAAAAGTTGACAAGAAGGAGAGAACCATGCCGTCCTCGACTAAAAGCCATTCCTGGCTGCGCAATGCATGGCTCGCAGTGCTGGCCATCACGATAGGCTGTGCGCTTGCGATCCCAAGTAACCTCGACCATCCCAAGTTCATGTACCTTCTTCTCGCTCCTCATGTTCTAGCATTTGCTCCTCTGCTACTGAACAAAGTCATCGGTGGTCAAGAATGCACTGTTATGGACGAACAGCCGCCGCCAAAGGTTCGGGCTAGTATCAGAGCTGTTGTTGTTGGAGTAGCCACTTGGAACTTATTCGGAGCAGGAGCGGACTGGGGAGATGTTCTGAGCGCCCTGTATGAGCACCCAGCCGTGAGTAGCGTAGGGTGGGATGTGATCTGCTGTTGGATCAGTTTTGGGGCGTGGCACGTGGTATGTTGGGCTGAGGATTGGGAGAAAAAACATGGCATGCCTGTCATTTGAATCACCTGTCAAGATGTTATCTATACGGCTGTTCGATCGCCGTGGATATTGCATCGAGATTTTGCCTACACTCTGCTTGGACGGTGTTCCTCTGAAGCTCGTGGAGTATCTCGAAACTAGGGCTCTGAGCCAACCAGTTAGCGGATTCACGGAGTCGTGAATGCTCGGGTAAATATGACAATCTCTTCAAGCGATTTAGCATGGCCATTTCAGCGTCGAGCACATCTTCGGCTGCCGACTTGTCTTTCAATTCGTATTAAAGAACAGTTTCAGTCGCAGTTGTACCACAGTCTAGTTCGACAGCACTCATCCTTTAGCTACCAAAGCTATCCTATTCGAAGTGCATTGTAGTCAAGCACCAGCCTTGGTGTTATAGTTATTAATAGGCATTCCTGCCATGCCCTTCTCTTGTGCTTCCAAGTGATGCGTTCCAACGGCAAGCCAATAACGTACACACTTTATGCGAACCTCTGATGAATCTCACCGTGGAGACCAAACCTTGTTCACACCTCGCGATAGGTGATAGGTACCGACTCCCATGTCCTTAGCAACGGAAACGCGGCTGCCGCTGGATCATTGTGGAGTTGTACAAGGGTAATTGTTACCGCCTACTCTTACAGGTCATGGCCGACTCATCAGATCTCCATCCTGGTGTGAAAACGTGAAACATGTCAATCGTCAAAGCACAGTGATGCTCGCTACTAGGCCACCTTCCGAAAGAGGCATATAGTAGACGAATTACTATGTCCATAGCTAGGTCCTGGGGTCATGGAAAACTCGACTCCTCTAGCATAAGAGACGAAATAACTTAGTCACTTTATGAGAGTTTACATAAGCTCTTAGGCTATTTATTCCTAACGCCCTAAGCTTTGGTCTCGAGTTTCTGCCACCCCTAAGTCTCCTCTAACTCTTGGTTTGCTGTTCCTTTTTGCCGAGGTCCTCCAGGATCCCCCAGACAAAAAGCAATATTTAACGGTAATGATGACCTGTCACTTTGTCAAGCTGCAAGTCATACTGAACCAGAAATCTTCTCCGCGCTGTTGTACCGCTGTGGGAACCCGTGCCGCTTGAGGATATAAGGCCCGGGATTAATATTTCTTACTTCTAAATTAATACCTGTCCTCCTTGCTTTTTTGTGGCATGACTTCGGAGAGTGGATGGGTGGCTCATACGAATCCATTGCGGCAAAATATCACTTGAACATTGCTCGATGCGTCAACTTTTCTGAAGATCTTGAAGCTCTTGTCACGTTGCAAGTTCTGTTTCATGTATGTCCAACGATGTGTGATCACACCATCGAGCCTCTGCTGCAGTCCACAGAACGTGTTAAAGTCTGTTAAAAGGTGTAGAGAATATGACGCTGACTATATTAATCGATTGAAGAAGAAATAGAAGGACCAGGACTAGGAGAGACTGTAATTATATATGATCTGTGGAGTCGTGTGATCAGACACTTGATAACATTGATGTTCAACAAAGGCTATCTGACAGTGCAACACTGCGAGCTATGAGAAGTACAAGTCCCCTACGCAATACATACCACGATTAATATGTCAAGAAGCTTGCTTGTTAATAAGAGTCCAGTGGCTGAGAGAGTAAGTTGACTAGTCCATAAATTCGTAACACGTAAGTGAATGTAAGGTAGTAATAATACATGACTGTCATTTGGTACCAAACGACGTTGAATGAAAGAGGGTATCTGGTCAGCACACGTTAGAATCATCTCCCGTCTCCCTCTCTTCCTAACCTCCCCAGGCAGCTATGTCCCACATTTTGTCACCACACAATCAGGTTGTGTCTTCTTAGTAGGGCTTCTGGCCGACAACATTACCAGCGGCCTTGTAGCGCGCAACTGTGTACCACGCGCCTTTGCTGTCCTTGGCGCTCGCGATGCCAACCTTGGTGGACTTCTCCCAGACGCATTGGGCTGTTGTCGTGTTAGTCATGAGCGGAGACTGAAGAAAGGTATAATGTGGTAAACGTACTGTAGTGACCATACGTGGAGAAATTGCCCTTGGGGATGACCTCCCCCTTGTAATTCTTCTTTTCGTTGAGCCTATAGTGTCTGTCAGCAGCGTAACTTATTCGAAGATGCATAGAATATGATGATGACTGTATTGATAGGTTGAAGAAGAAAGAGAAGGACAAGGAGAATACAAAGTGTGTGATCTGTGGAATCACGTGGCCTAACACGTGATGACCACAATGTTCAACACAACTACCACGAAGGGGGAGCGACATACCAGCCTTTGGCACCAGCAGTTATAGGGTTCTTAAATCCATTACTAGCCCACGCATAAGCCAAGTTTTCTCCCTGGCCAGGTCGGTCTTTGCCATCCGAGTGCTTCATCTTGCCAGCCTTTGCAATCTTCTTAGCATAGGCAAGCGCATCAGCCTCGAGAGTGGTATCCCACTTAAGGGCGTTGACCTTGACCTGGGAGCGAGCGGAGTTATGCAGGCTCAGTGCTTCCTTCTGGTCAGAAGAAAGAGCCCTGCGGAAGATGTTGGCGAAGACACTACGCTTGTCCTTACTATCAGAGTTGTCATCTTCGTCGTCTTCGTCGTCCAATACGCAAGAATTTGGGTCATTGTCGTCCTTCTCCACGTGGCAGACAGCAGGGTCCACTCCGAGTTGGGTGACGGTGGTGTCAGCAGCTAGGACGTGATACTTGGGAGAAGTATCGCTCGGGACTTTATAATCATTGTCGACGCTGACCTTGGCCTTGGTAGAGCTCTTCTTAGAGCCAGCCACAGGAAGGAAACCAAACTCGCCATCTCTTCCGTATGTAAGGTCAATATCGGCTAATTTGTCGGCAGCAGGTGCAGCTATCACTCCAGAGAAGGAGTGAAGTGCTAGGATTAAAGCGGTGGCAGAGGAAGGTGTAAGTAGAAGCATCTTTGCTCGTATTTGTAGAGACCTGATTGGGTAATGAGATTTCTGTAGAACTGATATTGGTAAGCTGTCGTTCGCCGTTCCCCTTTGATCCTTAAATAGTCTTTCAGCAACAAACTTTGGCCTGCAACGGCGATTCTCAAATAATGATTTGATGCTATTGTCTGACGTCGATTAGTGGCGTTAAGTCGCGGATAGATCAGACTCCGTGAGATCGGCGACCCTGAGGACCCTTACTTCAAATGACAAGCCCAAACTTAAATATCCAGGAACAAGATCGTGATTCACTTCATGATTACGTCTCTTGCCGCTTTTTATTTCTCCTCTTACTTTTGACCCGTCTGTAGGAAGTTATGCATTCGGTGCCTCTTGGCGCTCTGGGCTGGTGTGGAAATTCCAATGTCTCAGATGGTTGCAATTATTGATGTCTCGGCCTCACACGCGTTCAATTAAAGATGCCTCCCCCATACTTGACGTCAAGGGAGGAACTTCTTTGATTCCTTTCTTCCTTTTTCGTTTGAATTAGTGACGGATAGAAGAGAATATTTGGAAACTCCATGACTTTGTTGAACTACCACTGTCAGGTTGCAAGTCCATGAGATCACTTTGGCTTCTGCAGGACTTGTATCATTCCATACGAATCCATCCTTGTGGCGGCCAGGATTAGCCAGTGAATGTCAGCCCTAACTAAGCATAGTGACTTTTAGCTGTTTACGGAAGTGATGCATTCCAAAGACATGTTATTTCCAGTCTTTCACTCACTTCAGTCTTTGCACGTCTTGAAACGACAACGTCTATCCAAAACTAATGACTCTCCATACGCATGACGGAGAATGCATTCCCAAGACCGACGTTATCGCTAGTGGGGCTGAGCTGTCGGTCTATCATTCACATATCTGAGACAATACAATATTGCCTTCAACATTGCTGCTTTGAGCCACACCCGCTAATGAGGAATGCTACCCGAACTCTGAGCTGTATAAGCTCGCCAACTTGGCTGAAAACGGCATTCGCCCCAGTTTCGCAACCGTTTGATCTAAGAGTCTTGACGCAAGGGAATTCCAGGTAGATGGAGTGTGCCTCGTGACTGTAGTCGCTGATCCTAGCGATATATATCAACTCTAATGGTTAAATGGGTAAATGGCATACGAGAGTGCTGTGACATTACTCATCAACGTTTAATAGATATTGGATTGCCACCAGTGACATAGGTCACAGATTGGAATTTGGCAAAAACACGTTCTTGTGATTCACACTATCCTCCATATTGCCTGTGCTCTATCGTACTTGTGTAATAGATGGTAAGTTCATGCCTGTTAAAGGCTTCCTGTTTTAGGCACTGGCGGCAGATTCGTTAACTGCTCAGCTCTTAAGGGTTTTCATTTTGCGTAACTCTTGGTCCTGCTTGGCTCGGGACTCGCTGCTAGACCAGTGATGACAACCGCAGTTCATACTCTCGTCAAATAGAACTCGTCGAGACCATCGTCTCCAAGGTTCGCCACGGTGGGTGACTGCAAAAGGAACTTCAACGCAATGACATAATATCCCTCCCCCGACACGGGTACGTCAAACGTGGCTCGGAGTTGAATCACAATCCTCCCGAATGCTGGCGCAGTCTTGCCACCGCCAAACTTGGGAGCTATTGTCGTCTTCTGAGCGCTATTGGTAAGTTCGAATGCGACCACCTCTTTCCAGTACGCGGAATTCAGCGGAAATCTTGCAGGGGGCGCGTACAAACCGATTTCGTAGCTTCCCGCCTCCATATAAACTGGCTTAACTTGGCGTAAAGTGCCAAGGCTCCCTTCTGCACCGATCACAACGTACACCCAGGGACTTTTGACATATCTTGACTTCCAAACTTCTCCTTTCCAAGATTCTGGGGATAGCTCCCACCCAGTTGAGTTGCCAGTCTCGAAGTCGCCATTAATAAGGCGATTCACTCCGGACGGAAGGACAGTGGCTGTAAAGGTACCGCTGGTAGTAGCTGTAGATGCTGTTGCCCATGACGTGACTGTAACGTGGGGAGTGGTGACGATAGTGTTGGTCTGTAGTCGAACTGTAAGTATGCGCTTATTCTTGTATGCATACGTTTAACATACCTCTGTGACTGTATCTGTACTGACGACATGCGTAACGCTGACGGTCGAAGCCGGCACATTGATACAAGAGCATGCCGACGTAATTCTGCTAGAAGGATAGGTGACACCGTTCGTCATGCATTTCGGCGGGTTTGAGGCCGCTTGACGCTTGATAGCGCCTGCAGCGTCAGCCGTAACAACGGTTGTGGTTGCAGGGACGGTTTCTGTGATAGTCGTGGTGTAAATCTCAGTGGCCTCAATTGCATTAGCAGTGATAGCAGCTTCCACGATAGTCGTTCTTCCAATGTTAGCTAAACGTGCTGTGTATACACGATTGCTAGTCTGACTTACACGGTCGCGATTGAAGTCGCAACTGTCGCTGTGAAGGGCACAAGCTCAGCACAAAAGTTGCTCGCTTGAATCGAGTAGCGTTGGTCGATGAAGCAACGAAACAAATTATCGCGATTGCATGCCGTCCGTTTATTGAGGTGGTCCTGTATTTGTGCCAAGGCTCCTAGGCCAGAGGCTCCAATGATCAAGATGCTGGTGGCTCTCATTGTTTCTGATCTAAGGTCACTTGTTGATGCAGCCGATAATAAAGGAATCTTGACTTGGCTGCTCCGTCTCAGCCGACATATATGTCTTTTGCGAAAGATTTTGTCCTTTGATGTCTTATTGTCAGGTCATACTGTGGATCTGCAGCTGGTTCGAGACTTGGGCTCTAACCATGAAGAGAGGCCTTCGTCAATAGTTCTCTCAATAGCCGCGTCGTTTATTCTTCAGCCGCCCACTTGAGCTCTTCAGCTCTCCACTTTACCCTGCATCTCGCTGCGGGCTGTGTGCGTGTCGGTTTTCTCCCCTTCGTCTTGAAGGATTTCTACTTGAATAACGGGGCGTGCTCTATCACGCACGTATCGATAAGATATGGCTGTGATAAGATAACTCGATGCGTCAATCTTCCGTTCCACCCAGCTTGGCCAGCTGTAATATCTTGCCTGCTCTAGGGTAAGACATTGTCGAAATTAGAACCATCACCTCGGGACTACTGTCGCGGATTACTGCCGCAGCGGGAAGTGATAGAAGTGCTGGTAGTATTGGTGCATTCAATGCTTGCTCTCTTTGAAGCGGGTGGTATGCTGGAAGTTGTGAGAACGCAGTTTCCATCATCGCATGTCAGTTGCGGCTGCCACTTGGTCATTTGCTACAACGTGAGTACGTCCACCAGCGTCTGCAATGCACGAATCTCTTTGTTCTCAATCAAGACTGCATTCGATTTCTTTCATTTGCTATGGGCCTTTCTCTACTACGCGTCTTGATTTGAAAATTAATGCGAGAGGCTCAAACTCGCGCAGCTTGCGATGAACAAGTTCATCCCTCTGGGCTGTACTAGGTCGTGGTTGAGTGTAAAGAGTGGGGATTTTTTCGTTCGGTACGTACTCCAAGAGGTAGCTGCTTATCCGGCTTTCTGATCCGTGACCTCGTTGGAATTGAAGAAGAACAAAAAGATATATTTGTTATCAATCGACCGACTTGCATCAATCCATTTCTATTTGTCCATATCCGAAAAACGTTTTGATGATCGCGATTAGCACCGTTGATGACGTTAAAACGTCTTGCAACCCGATAACCATGTTCATGCAGTTGGCAGTTCGTGGGGTAACATCATTCAATTAACTCGCATAAGAACAAATCATCTGGATCGAAGGAGTATTTGACACGTGCTCAGTTGCCAAAATCTTATCGCATATCTGCCAACTCAAGTAAAAAGATACACTCTGAAGAGAGGCTGAATTTCTCGTGGTCGAGGCCACATGCAAGGCAAAGAAGCGTGGGTTAGTGTTGGTAATACACCTCCGCGGTGACAGTGATGCAGTGTAGAAACGCATGTCCATCGATGTGTCAATTAATGAATAATGAAACCTGCACAGCGCCATCGGATTCTTATCTCGATAGAGCACTGCATCTGCATATCCTTGGCCGCCGGCCACTCAGAAACCGTTTCTTGATCCCTCGCTTCAGAGATCAACTGATAAGGGCGCTCCCAGGGCTCGGGGTTGGCTGTGGTTACTGACCAATCATATTCCAACGGAACTTTCTTATCAGGACAACCCCCCCATGGGGAATTCGTTATCGCGGAGGACAGAAACCCGGGAGATGCTTTATCTACGCCCGCCGGCAATTGAAGGGCTGATTATCTTGAGGTTACAAAAATGATGCTGTGATGGATCGAGATATATATAATGATGAGAATATCTTGAAGTAAAGAAAGAAAACCCTGTTGAATGTCGCTGTGATAGACTCATAAAATTCGCATAGCCTTATACCACTTTGCAAATACATCAAAATGGCTGGTGGCGGCGGCCCTTCCTCTGGCACAGTAGAGCCTCCTCTGAGCCAAGCCTATGGCTATGGCATTGTCGTGGGCCTTGGGTTTCTTTTTGCCCTCGGCATGATTTTCACTACATTCGTTCTGAAAAAGTACAACTATGAAAAGCAAACTTCAGAAATGTTCAACACGGCTGGACGAACCGTCAAGTCTGGCCTCGTGGCTTCGGCTGTTGTTTCCAGCTGGACATGGGCTGCTACTCTGCTTCAATCATCTGGTGTTGCTTACCGATACGGCGTCTCTGGACCATTCTGGGTATGTTGCGAATCAGAAATTATGATTGCATTCATGTGACTGATAACTTTTAGTATGCTTCTGGTGCTACAGTTCAAATCATTCTCTTCGCGACAATTGCTATTGAATTGAAGAGAAGGGCGCCAAATGCGCATACCTTCCTTGAGGTTATTCGAGCTCGATATGGTCGGGTTACGCACTGCGTATACATCTGCTTCGGTCTTTTCACCAACATTCTAGTTACCGCCATGCTGCTGACTGGTGGCTCTGCCGTGGTCACTTCTCTCACTGGAATGCATACAGCTGCAGCCTGTTTCCTCCTTCCGCTCGGAGTTGTTTTGTATACAATGTTTGGAGGGTAAGTTGAACTCGACTCTTTCTGGCTATCACACACTTCTAACACGTGCGTTAGCATCAAAGCCACTTTCTTGACAGATTACGTATGATTTCCGAAGTGCTATTGGATGCGCATTAGAAGCTGATTCTCGCAGGTTCACACCGTTATTATCCTTGTTATCATTCTCATCTTCGCGCTTACTGCATATGCTACTGGAACTGAGTTGGGATCACCCGGCGAAGTCTACGACGCACTCACCAAAGCTGCTGCTGCTCACCCAGTGGAAGGGAATGCAGAGGGTTCTTATCTGACAATGAGATCCCGTGAAGGTATCATCTTCTTCGTCATCAACATCGTCGGCAACTTTGGCACCGTCTTCATGGATAACGGATACTACAACAAGGCCATTGCTGCCCATCCCGTCGCTGCTCTACCAGGCTATATCATTGGCGGCCTCTCCTGGTTCGCAATCCCCTGGCTCTGCGCGACGACCATGGGACTTAGCGCTCTGGCTCTTGAAACAAGCCCTTCGTTCCCTACTTATCCCAACCGTATGGACCCCGCTGATGTTTCGGCCGGTCTCGTGCTGCCTTACGCTGCCGTTGGTCTATTGGGCAAGTCCGGTGCTATCTGCACTTTGATCATGATCTTTATGGCTGTTACCTCTGCTACTTCCGCTCAGCTAATCGCTGTTTCTTCCATCTTTACCTATGATGTTTATCAGTGAGTTTCTCTGTTTTTAACACCTCGAGCTTCAGTTAACAATATGCCAGAACTTACATCAACCCGCAGGCCTCGGGTAGCCGACTCATCGGCGTGTCGCACACAACTGTCGTCCTGTACGGCATTATCATGGCCAGTTTCAGTGTCGGCCTTCACTATGCTGGTATCTCCATGGGATGGCTCTACTTGTGGATGGGTGTCATGATATCCGCAGCTGTGATACCCGCCACCCTCACTTTGTTATGGCGTCGCCAGAACTGGATCGCCGCTGCAGCCTCGCCCGTCCTTGGTCTTTTCTGTGCCCTCATTGCTTGGACCGTCACCTGCTCCAAGGAGTTCGATGGTGTCCTCAGCGTTGACAATTTGGGCTCAAACAATCCAATGCTGGCAGGAAACGTTGTCGCGCTTTTGAGTCCTCTGATCTTTGTGCCTGCCTTTACTCTCGGCTTCGGCCCTGATAACTACGATTGGGCTTCCATGGCCGCCATCAAGCAAGCCGATGATATCAGCGACTCGAATGGCGATTCGGAGACAGCTGTAGTGACCAGCTTTGCTGTAGCCCCTGAAGAGGATATGGCCAAGCTGAACAAGGCTTCCAAGATTGCCAAGACGATGACCGTCTGCATGACTATAGCTTTCCTCATCCTCTGGCCGATGCCCATGTACGGTACATCATATGTCTTCTCCAAGCAGTTCTTTACTGGCTGGGTCGTCGTCGGAATCATTTGGCTCTTCTGTAGTTCCATTGCTGTAGGCTTGTTCCCTCTCTGGGAGGGCAGACATAGTCTTGTTCGCGTCACAAAGGGTATGCTCGGAATGGGAGGAACACATGATACGCAGGAAATTCAGGGACAAACAATGAAGGAGGAGAAGATTGAGGAGTTCGACAAGCAGTAGATACCACAAGATTTGTTTTTGTGTTTCATCCGAGCTATTTGGCTGGTGTTGTCAAGTCATGTTAGTGTGTTAGGCAGTAAAATGTGAAAGCGTAATGTTACGTCACCGAAATCCATGATAGCGAGACACAATAGTGGGGTCGTGATTTATAATGGCGTAGTAGCCCGGATGTCCGACGAATTTATAAAACCCAATACACGAGTCCATAGGTACATATACAAAAATGCTATCTTGATTATACCGCATCCTTAATAAAATAAATTCAAACCAAGGAACTCACAATGGTCGTCATCAACCTAGCATACAGCGCTCCGATCAACCCGACCGGTGCCTCTCCAGTCCTGACAGAAGCACAGATATGGGCAGGTCTTCAGCGCAAAGTCCGAAAAGCACACGAGTTCGTGACGCCCATCCTCGAGTGCGAAGTGCTTAGCGAAGAAGAAATAGAGACAGGCGCAAGGGTCACTCGCCAAGTAACGTTCGATAAGGACGTACGTGGCGATGCTGATTCTGTTGTTAAAGAGATAGTCAACGAGTTCGCCCCAAGTCGTGTAGACTTTCACCAGCCAGATGGGAGTAACATCTTCAACTTCGTCAGTTATGATCGGGATGGTAACTTGATCATGACTTATGCTTTTGAGTGGCGACATCCGGAGCTTGAAGAGGGAAATGAACGGGTTAAGGAATTGCGGAAGAAATACTTAAAGGTGAGCCATGCACGCCGGGTTTTAGTATGTCAATCTAACCACTTGCCGTACAGATGGCCAGAGGAGCCGTTGAAGGATCCATCAACACTATTCGACAGTTCGTGAAAGATGGAGAGATATGAAGAGAACCCACATAGCTCATCAGTGATAAAGAAGGCTCTGATACTTCAACTAGATGCAAGGAAGTTGAAAATGATAACGAGACGTTAAATTCAAACCTATGTATTGAGTCCTTCTATAAACAATAAAGAAATCCTGATCGCATTCATCATATCATCGTAAACCTCCACCGGCAACTTCAAATCTCTTGGAACTATTGTATATTCCAATGTCAAACCAAAGGAACTGTCTCCTCGCGATCGAATTGCGTCTCAGAATTAGCATGTCGAATGGGGACTATGAGTATATCGTAGATGACAGATCCCCTATTTTCAGCAATTGTTCTTTGATGGTGCCGGATCCTATCCTTGAACCGGACCTTCATATCCTGGAATGCATCTTCGTCGTTCTTCTCCACTACGTCGTCAAAGCTCATATCCCGCCCTTGAAGTATGAATTGCACGGCTTCGATGTTACCAAACTCGTAGGTTTGCTGGAGTTCCTCCATAGACCTGGGACCGGGAGCTCCACGACCATTCCACAGTCGAAAGGTGCCAGGATATGTTTGAACACTCCACTTGGATTTGACTTTTGTTTCGCTCCTTGCAGCCTGAATTGTCGGACGAAAAGAAGGGCGAGAAGGTGGGGGCATTACTCTTCTATCCTCTTCCAGATCTGGTGCTGGTGCCTTGTCTATCGTCGGTGCAGATGTATCGACCATTTCTGATGTAGGTAATACGCCCTCTGTAGAGGGACGGTGCTGTTTCTCGAGTGCTAGCTCAACACTAAGCTGAACGTCTTCCAAGCCTCTCTCCGGAGGAACTCTGATAGATCCAGTACCGAGCTGAGCACTGGGAACATTCTCAGATACGACCTGAATACCTGGCTGAGCGTGGTCTACATAGTCAACGGGAGATCCTTCATTTGTCTCACTCTCAAGGTCAGGACCAGGAAGAGGGACAGGTGCGACATGTTCACTTGAAGGTGGTGACTCCATAAGAAAGCGATCATGATCTGGCAAGGATATAAACCCTTCGCGTTCGACGGGTCTTCGACTTCGACGTGGTGACATTTGTTCAATTGCCATTGGAGAGGGTGGTTTTGAGATCCGAACATGATCCCGGTTCTCTGTCATCTGAGCAACTGGTGCTACTGGACCAACGAATGTCGTATCTCTGGTTGTTGAGCATGGTCCCATTCCAAACACCTGTCGCGGCACTGCAACTGTCTGGTCTTGTAAAACGGTAGATTGCTATGTCAATCGGTTAGTCCTTATGCTCGAATACCGTCCGTTCCGAATGGCGTTTGTAGGTTGAACATTGGCCAGTAAAGGTTGGGCCGCTCACATGAACGTTGTCAAGTTCAGGACTTGAGGGGACGTCATACGGGTCTATGGGTTCCGAAGCACAAGGCCGTGCCTCTGGATCATCCATTTGACCAAGCCAATAACTTACCGCTTCGTTCATCTCAGTATCTATGCTCGAGGGACTCATGGCTCTTGGACTGCAGCAAATTCAAAGGTCAGCTTGCAGTCATCGATATTCCAAGGTAGTAATACCTGCGACCCAAGGTTTCTGAGCGATAAGAAATATCTCTTGATTCTCGTTTCCGATCCCTTGAGTTCTTCTTGTGGGACTCGTTTGTACGAAAGGATTCGTTGATGCGAAAGAACAAGTTTAGCAACAACGATCTGATCCTACGAGGAAATTAGAATAAATCCTTTGCAGCTGCCAGTGTTTCGCTCGAAGGTCTCTGCACTGACTCTTTTGAGTCTCGCCCCCAGCTCAAACCACATGCGGAACTCTTATCGTCTGGCCAGAACTCTGTCCCTCTCCCCGTCTGCACTAAGAAAACGTCTACCAGAAGCTCGAGTTCGGCCTTGTGAGCTGAATCGCGCCAGTGTATGAACTGACGAGCAGGAACACCGCTTTGAGATTGGCGATTCTTAAGGAATTCTTCACAAATCCTGTTTTTCGGGCAGTTTTTAGTCTTGCCAAACCCTAGTTTGATTCGTAATTCCGTAAGAGTAGGGATACCCCCCGCTTTGAGTCTTGACATTATGGAGTCTTTGTATCTGTAATTGAATGAGCTGTGTGCTCCAGGACGAAGTACCGATAATACGTAGTGGAGGAATGCTTATAAGGATTAGAAGAAGAAAAGGTCAAGAAGAAGCAGGACATAAAAGTGTAGAGTATTTAAGAATATGTCGAAATTCTAAGGAGGCCTCAATATGGCTACAAAATACGGCCTGCCTTGCCTCGACACCCTGCTCAAGGCTAACTGATGTAGTCGAGGCGATGTTAGATGAAGCGCCCTACAAAGAGCCTTAGCCGTTAAACTCGGCCTTGTTCAATAATCGTCGGGGAAAAGTCCAACAGCGCATACACTAAGCATCCTGACCTAGTTTTTCATGTGAAGAATTATTTAGCACAATTTCTGGCATCGATAATACAGTTTTGATCAATGAAATAACCACTCCAAGATTGAGAATTATTTCTATCTGGTGGGCAGTGCCTCTATCTGTTGTTGGTCCTCAACCAACAACCTTCTGGTTCAAGCCAATGGGAAACGTTCCCGTGAGACATCAGAACTCCTGGCGGTAAAAGAAAGCAATCATATCATTTGATTTCTTCGAACGTGGCATATTATTATTGCCAGTTTAAATTTACTGATTAGACTACCTCAATGGTTAAAGGAAGTTATGCAACTCAAATGTACACCGAAGTGCAAAGATGGCACCAAAGAGCAACATTTATTAACGACCGTACTAGTAAGGAGCTACGCGCCTTTCACCGAGTCAGCCAGTATGTATCAGAGGTAGAGTCCAGGTGAACAAGATGAGGCGGAGAGAGTCTTCCCCGTGGTAACGGGGGCTGAAAGCCTGCTTTATCCTACACAGTAGGGACGGTGTCGCTTTCGGATTATCATGGCTTGGACGTCCCACAATCTTCACAGGAGTAATATCCTTCTCAATGGAGAGATGGCGCTGATGGCTTTATGTCAGCTATCCAAGACAGGTCGATATCTTATACTAACCACCTCCATCTCCCAAGTAACAAACCGTGAACCCTTCGAACCTATGCGCTGATCATCAAACCTTTGAATAGTTTACCTGACGTTATGATTGCACATGGCAAGCGACTTTTCTAAAAGATGACACTACAATAACAACAATCAACCGTTTATGGGGGTCAAAGATCTGCTGGAGCGACACGAATATTTCGATCGATGCACTAAAACGAAAAAGAATAAGCGCAAGCTCACTGGGTGTTTTACAATAATTTATACACAGATTATTACATCGGTATTGCTTGGTTGTCCTCGTCAGGGTGATAGAGCGCGGGATAGAAACTGGAGTAACACATCCCGTAGGAGACGCCTCGCCCACGAGACCGATAACATAACGGGTGTTGCGCAGCAGTCCTGTCGATGCATAACTTAAGTAACTACAAGCATACGAGCGGGTACCCGGACTATCAATCACGCCAATTCCTGCTGCTCCGGCGTGTTGATGCTATGCTATTCTCATACTGGTCTTTAGTCGCGATGCGGCTGGGACCATGTCTTGGGATTTAGGTTTATCTTGGTAGTGTGTATAAAGCGGAGCGGTATGATTGGTTATGTGACGTCAGGGGCTAACTTCGCATCTTCCAGCTGACGAAGCTATGGGTGAGATACGGGTTTCCAATGAACACTCTGCCTATATGTCCCCAGATCTGGGAGTTTTTATGAAATACGATCTGCGCTCTTGTTGCGGTGGTGATTCACTATTAGTTAAAGTCGTCGCGCACTATACAGCTCGTTCGCACGCAATACACCAATGGTTGAAAACGTTTCAACAAAACTTCCTTACGTTCGCAGCGCTGCGGAACTCCCCGGTCCCCTCCCCACATTGTCCGAAATACACGATTCACCAGAGTCTCAGCTCTCGCCCAGGAGGACTGGCTTGTCTTCTCCAGGCGGCGTGACCGTTGTCGGGGGCATTTACGTCGTCAAATATGGTGAAAGAGTCACGGAGTATGAGGGTAACGTACTCTTATTTATTGAAAAACACCTCCAGATCGGCGCACCTCGCCTGTGCGCCATGTACCGGGATGAACCTTCAGGGTGTTTCTATCTGATCATGGAGTACATCCAAGGCGTTAACTTAGAATCAATCTGGCCTACCCTCTCAAGCGAATCAAAGTCGTCGATCACGATGCAACTTGGGGATATCTTTGATCAGATGCGGTCACTCAAGCCCCCGGACAACTTCATTGGTGGTATTGACGCCGGCACCCTTCGCGACACGCCTTTCAAGACAGTGGACCCTGATCCTCGAGTCAACGGTCCATTTAAAAGCGCAGAGGAAGTTGGGCTGGCTCTGGCACTTGCTTCACAAAACTTTTGGGAGGAGACTGGTCGGCCTGGATGGCTGTCTCGCTTTTTCACACAACACCTCGGCGCTGCACTGAAGGATCATCAAGCGAAATTCACGCATGGGGATTTGCACATGCGAAACGTCGTGGTTGAGAAGGTGCTCAAAATTCGCAGCGCCGGGAATGCTGAGGTCAATGGAGGGGAGGCTGAACAACACTATGAGTATCAAGTTAGAGGCATTGTGGATTGGGAGTCGGCAGGGTGGTATCCTGCGTATTGGGAATACACCTCAGCGCTTGCAAGGGCTCACGACGAAAGCGACTGGCCAGAGCACGTGGGAAAGATGCTGAAACCTTACCCTTTGGAGTTGTCCATGATTTTCTTGGTCTTTCAAGACTTGCAACTCATCTACTGATAGACGAAGGAATACTCATTATCAGACGAAATTGACTTTGTGGTAAATTCGTAGATTTGCTTCTTGTTAAAGTACCTTATCTGTGACTATGCTTCTTTTGCTCCAACCGCCAGTTTGACGGTGATTCTGGTCTTCGATCGTGACTGTAACCCCCAAAGGCTGTCCAGCATCATTGTTCGTATGAATATGTATGGGACTGGGGTGCACCATTAGCGAAAATCAGACGAGGCTTCTTTTACAGGTTGAGAGGTGGTTACACGCGGTACATGGAGTACTCAATGCACCCACGGCGCGTACATCTCGACTTCCCAGGGAGATGCGTCACAACTATATTGCATGATAAGCTACTTTTGGAATATCTACTTGATCAGCAGGAAACCTTTAGGTATCACAGAGAAGTCTGTATTACTATCGTAGCACAGCCTGGTGGTTTCAAAACTATGGCCAAGAGGGAACCACATGTTCAAGTGCAGCTGGACTCGTGCGACAAGGCAATTATGCCATTGGAAGAAACGAAAGGCATATATATAGTGTGTTTTCGATCCAAGGGTCCGAGTCTCATATTTTCAATGTGATTATTCTGTATAAGGAATAGGCGAGTCTTCAAGGCCCATACCTCTAGTCTAACACGCCTTATAGTCTTTATAAGACTCATAGTCGTACCCCATACGAGACTGGCTTTGCCTGAGTCTGTGGCGGTAAGTTGCTGGTAAGCTGTGAGATAGGAGGGAGCGTGATTGGCGGAACAGTGTTATAGCTTTCATGCACACCCTGTGGCCATGGTTCTGGAAGTTGGTCGGAGGAACGTGCTATTTGAAGAAGAGTCTTGGTTGGGAGTCGGTCTGGACTTTACTTCTACTAGGAGTGAAGGATGGAACTTAGACTGACACTAGCTCGGAGTTGGAGTATATGCACAAGAAGTAGAAGCAAAACTGGACCTTTTGGATCAGCTATCGATCGTCGCCTATTGAGCATGTTGACATACCCGAAGGAAAGATCTCCACTATGGGTGGATTCAGGCGGTGTTGAGGAAGCGCAGGGTTGAGGCCAAGCTGTGGAAGTCTAGCCACATTATATGGGCACTACCTACTGTATCAACTCATGAAACTGGGTAGCACCTGGGCAACCCCAGGAGAATTCCCTATTCGACATTAGCAGTAACGTCAGATATCTATGAAACTGATAGCCCAAGCAGAGGTGAAGTATATCGCTAGTGGTATCCACGGGCGCTACCCAAATTCATGAGTTGATACAGTATTGACAGATAAATACATTTCAATAATCAACAAAGCGTGTGGCTGTTAAAACGTAGACGGAACAAAGGAGCAACCCCTTAACTAGTTCACGCATCTGTGTATAGTACAGTACAGTTGATCACGTATTTCATCTGCTGAAAAATCTTGCCTGCAGGCGAGGGAACTGGCCATGCTTGATACCAAACATTCCATGTCCTAGGTCCCTCTGTGTGGGAAAATCAATGGCCTTTACGTTGATATCCTTTCTTCAATGTCATTCATTTGTCAAATGACGAAGTAATGACTAGCAGACTGATTGAAGAGCATGCTAGTACTGTTGTTCTCAAGGCTGTCACTATGAACCAGCTCCAAGAGATAAAGTCGTACGCCAAAGTTCAGAGGGGCTTTTGAAACGGGGCCTACCCCCCAGGGCCTCCCTCTGAGTGATGGACCTTTTGTAGCAAGTAGATCAATTCAATATCCTCAGATATATGCGGTTTATCGCCTCCATCTCCGAGGAGATTGTGAAAGTATTGAAGTTATGATTCTAGAAATGTTGAATACCACCAAATACACATAGTAGTACAGCAAGAGATAATTCACAGGAGGAACTCAAGTAGTAGACATATTATGACTATAAGAAGCCGTGTTGTCTGTTCTATCTAATTTGAATCTAAAAAGAATGTTCAGGACCAGGTGGAATTGACGTGCGGTTGTAGTAGATACGAAAGGGTTTCTAGTCTTTGTTTTCTTACTAACTTAAGAAGCATTTCGCGAACTTGACTTTTAAATATAATGTATATGCTTACTAGACTAGTCATGAATATGAATCGAAATGCCTGATGGAAATATTCCGGCGGTACGACCAGCTGACACGATGGGCCGGAATCCTATGGGAAGCTGCGTCACGTTTTGCGTCTGTGTAAGGATGTTGATGATAGTAAATGGAGCTTATAGCATCCTTGGCAGGTAGACCCTGGCTATATGTCCCTAGTAGATGATCTTTTTGGCCGCCGGGTACGACTAAGGTGGTGCAGTAACGAGTCGGAAGTTTGGAACCTATGAGGGATGTTATTGACGCAGCATGTCCTGCTGAGCTTTCTTTGCAATATGGTAAGTGAATGGTCGTGGACCGTTGAGCATATATAGACACTATAGAAAACCTATCACCCCCAATGGCACAAAGGTTCGGCCGATAAATCTCAAGCTGTACCTCAGCCCTGGGTCTAAAACTGTAATCATTCTCAGTCGACCAATATTGAAACCGGTGCGATTGAGTTGAAACTTAATACCTGACATCTTGTGTTTTGATCCAGTCGTGTCTCTATAGATTTGATTATGGCGATAAGTGAAAGTCATATTTCCATAAGGTGAGCATTTACTTCAAGAACACGGCTCTCTGCAACCTTCTCATCAGACGCTGTAGCCCAATCATAGGTATCGTATCATGTGGGATATCACTATAGTCTCCCGCTGTTCGGAATTTAGCTTCATTAAACCCATATAAAGGACGTCGCCATCCTCCTCTCCGAATTGTCAATCTTGGCGTACAGCTCGGCAATCCCTCTTATCTCTTTCTCATAGTCTTCAAATGCCCGCGATCAACACTGCTTCCATTGTGAGCTACAAGTGGCTGGTACTTACCCGGTTTGGTGTTAACTATGGGGATGACGGGGACGTCAGTAGGCGCGATGAGAAACCAGGCTGTGATACCGAACATGATCAGGCCTAGTAGCTACTCTGCCGGTTTGATAAAAGCCGAACCTCCACATTCTATAAACACAGGATAGGCTACGTGTATTTAGTGTTTGTCAATATTTCTAGCATCATAACTCCGATGCTTTCACAGAATTCTAATAAACCTTTCGCCAACAGAGGCCACCAAAGCTTATGGTAATAACAATACCCTAATTTAACCTTCACAGATGGAATAAAATCGTCTGTCCACTTCCTTCGTCACAGAATTCCTACTTCTTTTATCATCACTAAGAAAGACTTAAAACTACAGAACTATTCTTAACAAGATGCCTCTTTCTGATACCCTCAAGTTCAAATTCGGCAGCCCAGCTCGTAACAGGGCCTCCTTCCACCTCCTCAGAGAAGAGATCAATTTCAACAGCTTCTCTATCGATAAGAGAGAAGAACCAAGACGACATAAGTCTTTCACAGGATAGGCAATGAACATTGTCATTGGTTTCCATCAGCTAACGATAAGCAGTCTATACAGCAGTAAAAGAGAGGACTCCTTAAGCTCGCATCAACCAAGGGTGATAAGTGATGGCGACGTTCATACGTTGAGGCTCGTCCATGAAGCCGACTTGGTCATCAGCTCTATATATTCTTCGAAATTCATCCATGAGACAAACAAGGTGCAAGGACGGGTTTCTCATACCTTAACCGACTAGTCTCTTTGGACCCTACTAACTTCTTGAAGCACAGCCGTGCAGCCGGACTTGTTCATTGGCGTCAAGGGGTGAAAACCATGTCACCTGGTTCTCCATCAATCTCGCGGCCTTTCGAGCCGATCGTGGACCTGAAGAGCACCCGATCAAGGCCAAGACGTATACAATGACCACAGCACTGAACACCAAAACACACTTTGAGATAGATATCTCATTGCATCGAATCGGATAGTGTGTTTCTTTGGTCCCTGAGCTTCGTGCCCGCTGGTTGCAGTCTTGGAGGGATCAGGATTAATGATAGCGGCATCAGTCACCAAACTATCAGTGATCAGAGAATCAATGGTGTCTGATTTATCGGCTGCTGATTCGCTACCAGCAGTTGAGGTCTCGTAGGTGGAAGAGGTGCCGTTGTGAGAAGTGAAAACTTCGGCGGCATCCTCAAGTTATGGTTCGGATTCTTCGAAGATGGTGTCAAGATATTCATAGTAAGGAGGATGGTGAGCTAGGAGGCAGGCAGTAGAAGGACGTTCGTGACGCAAGACGCACAGTGGTAGAAGAAACATTTTCTGGAACCCGCGAAGGACGGGAGTCTGGAGGGGGAGGTATGAGCCCCGCAATAACATCGGTTGAATTAGCTAGCCAAGCAGCTCTCACAGCCGGACGGCCTTCGTAGCAAACTAACCCAATGAACTTCGCAGCCCAGGAGGTCGAAAAAAACAGCGGAATGGCTTACACCAAAAATCGCTGATCTCCCACCTGTGCTCTCCCTCTGTGTCTTTCGACAAAGTCCCTGCAGCAATTACCCATGATCAAGATGGCTCATGAAATGGGTAGGGTGTCATAGCCGGGCGGGCTTCGTTGCATCTACAGTACGCCGAGAGCGACGTAAGCTCAGTCGGCATATCAGTGTTATTGTTGTGTGACATACAAGATGGATGCTACTGTAATTCTTATACTGCTTTGGCACGGCATGGGTAAAACTTGAGCATCACGCAGTGCTGATAAATAAATGCCCTTTCGGAGCTTATGCGCTATCGAATCAAAGCACCAGGCATCTAGTTAGTTGCGGACGAGAGCAGGAGCTAATGGGTAGCAGGAATTTACAAAGTTGACTCTTTCTGCGATGAAGTTGCTTTTGTCCTCTGCAAGCTTCAAGCTCGAGCCACACATCGACATTGTGAAGAAAGTCCAGTCATGGATCGAGAGTCTAGATTATCACCTGTACCCTGTAGGAGTCAAGGGATATATACTTCTAAAGCCGAACCCTCTACAACAAAAAGAAAAAGGTCTCATGGTGTGATTGGTAACACGCTCGGTCCTACGAAAAAAAAAAAAAACGCCGGGGCGGAGGGTTCAAGACCCGATGAGAGAGATTCAAAAAAACCTGGCTGCTTGGATTGCTACCGGAGCTGCGAGGGTCGTTGGTGACCGTCGCAAGGGGGCTCCGGTAGGAGCCATCAAAACCACACCCATCACCAGGCGGGGACTGAGAGCTTCGTGTTCGAGATCCGGTGAGACCGAAATACTTTTTTTGCCTGTGTCTATCGTCTCTATCAAGCCAATATCTTGTGTTCATACATGGGGAAATTCGACGAGTGTAATGACGACTGTAGGTGAAATGAGTGTCTAGTTGAAGAAGTGGTACCTATCTGGTCAAAAGTTGTATGACGGAAATAATCTAAGAGAAAAAAAAGCTCCGTATTCGAAAGAAGGCAGCGCGCTTACAAGGATTCAAAGTGCACTCCGCATTGCAGCACTGCTACCAGTGTTGGAATGATTCATTTCTCCGTGATCTCGACTTGTCTTGATGCGAGACACACGCGCTGGGGAAGTTGACGCGGGAAGTGGTAAGGGCCAAAGTGGGTGATTACCCCTCCAGTTCCACCGCTATCCAGTCCGCCATGCACCTACTATGTCTATAATGTTCTCAATGATCGACATTGGTCAGGATTTTAATGGACGGGCAAGTTGCACAAAGACCAGAGGCAAAGCCCCTATTCAACTTGACCTACAAGCCCTTCTTGCTCTATGCAATGCCACTCGACATGAAAGGCTTAGGCTTTTCCCACTTGACGAGGCATTAGTAGCTCTTGAAGCAGCACACAAAATCAGAGTATCGAAAAGCTAGCTTGGACCCTCGTGATGCGGCCGTGCCTAGCCAGTAGCGGAACATAGGGCACTTGCCGGATTCAAGACAACCTCAGCATAATTTAGGATCCTTGAAAATGGAGGCTGGTGATGAGACGAACCTCCCTGATGCGATAGTGGCTCCTAAAAACGAAACAAGAAGCAGCATTTGACCATTTGTCACCTCGACAACAAATTGCGGTCACTCTTGACAAAAGTGAGAAAAGACATTGGCCTCAATCCCCTGCGGTTAAACTAGGTTTCCCAGAGTAATTGCTGCCTGGGATTTACAAACCACTTCGAGGAGAGGCCAAAGGAGTATGGACTTGTTACAGCCCTATAAACTGGAATGAGTACCCGGACTTGACAAAAAGAAAGAATCGGCCACCGCCATTGGAGGGATGTGCACCATGCCGCGAATGGTGTGTAATGACAACTTTACGAAGTCGCGTATAGACGACGATGCTGGTAACGAGCCGCAGGTGCTATGCTAGCTCACGAATCCCAAGGCACACCATTGATATTCTCCCATACCCTCCCGGAAAACTTCCTCTTTTCCCATCCCATACCATTGTCTGCGTCCTGTGCCGTTTTTTCGTCGTGGTCTTCTTTTTCGAAGAAGACTTTGCGCTGCTTTGCCTTCGCCGCCATCCCCTTCCCCCTTCCCCCTTTTCCCTTCCCGTTTGTGGAAGACTTCTGAAAGCTACGATTACCGGAGTCTTAGGGCCCGGTGTTGCTAGTTCTGTTCGCTTTCGAGGTAACGTTCTGCCCGTTGTTAGGTTGTTAGAAACATTCAGGATCCGACATACCTCCTCTTCTCTTCTCTCGGAAATTCGACTATCGAATTGGACACCACTTCTGAGACTACCCTCTTGGTCGTCAAGTTCTCGCTCGATCGTTTTCAAGTCTCGTATCGATGGTTTAATGAAGCCCAATGTGCCTGTATTCACTCCATCTAAGTCTGTCCTTGCCCAGAATGCCTACCAGACGCTAACCAGTAAGTCACTACACGATATTACTTTTTCAGCTGTGTTAATCATACCTTAGGCCTCCAGTCAAATAGTTTATTCGCTATCAATCAGTCCAAGCCTTCAACCACAGCAGACCAAGTAGCCATCAAGCGAAAGCTCGATATTCATTGTGGACAGATTGATCGTTTTAGGTCGTCATCAATATCATTCCTCTTCGAGTGAAGAGAACTATCGACACACATATGGGTTCTTTCGCCTTCCCCAATATATATAACCGCCGTTTTTGTTAAAGTAACAGTAACCAGTGCAGTAAACCCTTGTACGTCTTGAGCTTTATTAATAAATTTAATATTTGAGTTGAAGTGCTATGAGAGCACGCATCGCTTGAGGTTGGTGGTTTGCGGGGTCACTGTCTCCGATTAGCCTTTCACATAGCCCGTTGGCACAAGACTAGACTAAAGCTAGCCCAATAGTTTATATCTTAATTCTTACCTAGATAACGTTATAACGCAGAGCCTATCATAATACCTTCCCAGCAACTCATCGAAAAATGCTTATCATATTATTCTTGCTTAGAAAATAGATAAGCGAAGCGCATGGTCTGCACACGTGAAAGACAATGTATCCTGGAGCTATCAACCATACGCACTTGACAATCCCTGTACAAGCGGGGAACAAGCGGAATAATATTAAGCTTGATGACACTCTAAGCCAAGCAAGCTTATCCTTCCCATCGGTCAAGTGAACGGTTACGCAAGTTTCTCTACTCGCCAAACCACATGAGGAAGGTCAACATGACTCCGATTATAAACCCCGCAATGAACCAAGTAACCAAGCCAGCCTAAACATTGGTCAGTTCTGGGGAGCTTCCCAGCATGGTTACAATAGTCAGGCTCGGCGAGATATGACGACATGTAAAATAAGCTATCCTAAGCTCACAACCGTAAGCTGACTGGCTAGGAAGGGAAGCTCACCCTGGAAGCTCGATCCTGATAACAATTCGCACAAATCATTGTGTTCCTTGGTAGAGAATGCGAGCCTGTTTGTTGGGAATACCAAGGACCTAATTGACATCTGTACGTGATGGTGCCATCGCATGGTGACATGGCAACTGGGGCTTGGGACTTTTGCGAGACAAGACGGAAGTCACTGCATTTATATCTAGCCATGCCCATTCTTCTCTCCACACCCAGCCGGGCTTCCATGTAGAAGGTCAAGGTGTCAAAGTAAATTCCAATTGATACTGTTACACAATTCGCGATGCATTTCCGAAAGCTCTCTGCAGTTGTAGCTCTAGCTGCTGGTGCATTTGGTTGCCAGAGAGATTTAGTCCTAGGCAAGCGTCACACGCATCGCCAGCCACTCGTTAAGCGTGGTGACACCAATTGGCCCCCAGTTTTGACGGACCAAGAAACTATCCTCGTCAATGCATTCGACAATTCTTCTATCGATCAGTGGTCTGACTACTATGGTCACCAGAACAAGCTTGCTGGCGAAGGCAAAGAGGCTGCCCAATGGACAGCGGATCGTTGGGCAGAGAACGGCTTCTCGGCGCATCTCGCCGAGTACCATGTGTTCCTTCGATACCCTGTGAGCTCGTCTCTACACGTCACTGCCCCTAACGGTACTACGAGCGAAATCAACATCAGGGAAGACGTCCTCCCTGAGGACGACGTGACCAGTCGCAGTGAAATCTCGCAGCAGACCTTCTTGGCTTATGCGCCAGGCGGGAACGCGATTTCTGAATACGTTTATGTTGGGTATGTTGGGAAAATTATGACCTTTCATGGAATTCGCTGACTTTTTGAACTAGTCGAGGTTCGATTGATGACTTTGACAGGCTAGTCGAGCTTGGTGTAGAAATCGAGGGCAAGATTGTCCTCATCAAATACGGTGGTCTGTTCCGCGGCCTCAAGGTGAAAAATGCCCAGGACCATGGTGCTATCGGTGCTGTCATCTTTGTTGACCCCGGCGATGATGGAAACATAACCTCAGCGAAAGGTTTCGAGGCTTATCCTGGTAGGCCAACCTTGTACAGACTATTACGTTCCTGCTAACAAGGTTCCTCAGATGGCCCGGCCAGAAACCCTAGCGCTGTTCAGAAGGGCTCAACTCTCTTCCTTTCAACACGAACGGGCGATCCTACTACTCCTGGGTACCCTTCAAAGAAGGACTCGCCTCGAGCAGATATCTCTGAGGTTATTGCTAAGATCCCAGCTATCCCCATTTCATACTCTGCGGCCGAGCCTTTGTTGAAGGCTCTCAACGGCCATGGTGTTTCAGCAGAAGAAGTGAACCGTACTGCGTGGACAGGTGGACTCAACGTTGATTACAGCTCTGGACCTGCTCCCGGCGTGAGGCTTTCTCTGAGCACCGAGACTCGTGACTCAATTGAGCCCGTGCACAACGTTATCGGGGTTATCAACGGAACCAACGCCGACGAGACAATCATCATTGGTAATCATCGCGATACCTGGATGGTCGTAAGTTGCCCTCCACCATAGAATACGTGTAAGTGCTGATAGCTTTAGGGCGGTAACGGAGACCCTAACTCTGGCTCTGCCATTCTCATCGAGCTTTCTCGCGCCTTCAAGAAGCTTACGGACTCTGGCTGGAAGCCCAAGCGTAACATCGTCCTCGCATCTTGGGATGCTGAGGAATGGGGCATCATCGGATCTACCGAGTGGGTTGAAGAGCACGTCAACTGGCTCACTGATACTGCCGTTACATATCTCAACATTGATGTAGCCGTCAGTGGTCCTCGACCCAATCTCGGCGCATCACCTGAACTCCACACCTTCGCCACCGAGACTATGAAGAAGATCATCCACCCCAACTTCGGTGGGTTTAACAAGTCACTTTATGACGCTTGGCACGACGCCAGCGAAGGAGACATTGAGATTCTAGGTTCTGGCTCAGACTACACAGCCTTCTTTCACCGAGGTATCGGCTCCCTTGATACAGGAAGCAGTGGTGGTCCTAATGACCCCATCTGGCACTACCATTCAAATTTTGACAGCTACAATTGGATGTCCACATTCGGGGACAAAGGCTTTCACGTCCATGTTTCACAAGGGCAGTACCTCTCCTTATTAGCTTATCACCTTGCCACCGACGAAATCCTGCCCTTTGACACTCAGAACTATGCCAAAGAGCTTCGTGCTTACTACAAAGACCTTGTAGAGTACGCCGAAGGCAAAGATGCCGACCTTGACCTTGGCGAGCTAGACGAGGCCATTGAGGTATTCAAGCAGGCTTCTGACGAGGTCAAGGCCTTGGAAGAGCGAGCTAGAGAGACGGATGATGAGGACCTCAAGAAGGTTGTCAACCACAAGTACCGTGACTTCCAACGCGGCTTCATCTCTCAGGACGGTCTGCCTGATCGCGAATTTTACAAGCATGTCGTCAACGCACCGGGACTCGACACTGGATATGCGGCCGTTTCTTTTCCCGGAATAACAGAGGGAATTCAGTATGCCAAGAATGGCAACTTTACTGTTGCCCAAGAGTGGGTTGGGAAGACTGCTCGCGGCATTGTTGTTGCTGCCAACATACTCAAGACTTAAACATGATCGGTCCTATGAGTAGTGCGCTCCTTTATATGCATTACGAAATCATGAGCATAGTAATGATAGTTTATTTTCAGTGTTCTGTTGTGGTTATTGGGCTGGTGTCGGTTTTGAGTTGGCGGGGCACAGCAAGCAGAAGACGGCGTAGGAGTGGAGGCAATAGGCTTTTGGATACAATAAATGACTGTGTATCACTAAAGAAGCCTGTTCTAAGCATAAGCTTTGCCTATATTCTGTCTGTTTCCCGATCAGCAAACGGGAATGTGAAAAGAATACAATGATACATTAAATCGCGCTTGAAAGATGACCGGACATGCCAGCCAAGACTTTTATTCCCGGATTCGCATAATAGGAATCGTTAAGCGGTTACCATGCCCGGATATCGACAGTTGGTTTGGTTATTCAAATGCCGAACATCGGTATTGGAACATTCGAGGTTAGACGACCTTGGCGCCGAGCATCCTGGTTCCAACGACATAAATTCACTGAGAATACAATGGAAATAATCTATATTAGTAGTAATACTGTAGCGCAGGCTATGGTGACTCGAGTGCTAATGAAATAGTCAGCGAAGCCAATTGAACGGCGAGAGTATGACGCTATGCGATAAGAGATACGGGCTTACACCAGTGATCGCTTTCGAGCATCACAGCTAGTCCCATGAACGCAAACAAGGGATTTGTAAGACGCAAATACTCAGGGGCTGAGCAATCCACCGACCGAGACGGAACATATTCGATTGACAGGTTGTTGGGTGTCGTTTGGCGTGTAAGATTTAACAAACACCAATAGTCCGTTTCGTGTCTTGAGTGAACCAACACAGCAGCAGTCTGGGGGTGCAAAAGGTCCGATGGTACGGCAGGGTAGCATTGAATGCGCCAATAGGCAACCCCAACATGATTCAGTGGGCGTTGGTCAGTGTCGTATTCTGTTGGCCGGAGTTCCGGGCAATAAGAAAGTCCAGCAAACAGCACACTTTCTATCACATTCTATGCGGCACGCAACGTGAGATCTCGCATTATGCAACAATTGGTGAATGGGCAGTCAATTAATTGTCAAGGGGGTAAACAAAAACGTTGGCGTCATAGCTTTAAAGAACAAAAATAAATAGACTAAGCCTATGCCCTAAAGTCGCATAAAGTGACGGACCAATTTCGTCTCTTATGCTTCCATCCGCCTAGTCTTTCAATCCCCCAAAGAACATCTCGAGGTCTTTTAGCAACCCTTCTGATGAAATGTTTGCCACGTGGTACAGTAACAGGCCAAAAGT
>JAAVUC010000366.1:0-43911 GCA_014898925.1 Fusarium nelsonii
GCGGGGTAAAGACAGGGGTACAGAGCCAATTAAGATAAATGAAGCTAACGGTACTTTTCCACACATACTAATTTGTATGATGGTAAAAGTCCCAGCAGTTTTGATTGCTACAAAGAGCTACCTTACAGACTTGGCAGATATCTTACGAACTTTCAGTACCCTGCACGTACTAACCTTATGACTAAGCTAGGTGGGGCGAGTGACCTTCCTAAGGGCTGTGGCACTTAAAGGGATAAGCCCAAGCTTCTTTTCATAGGAAATAGATAGCTATAACTATCTTTATTAGCTTATAGCTTATTCTGTAGTTAGGGGGTGAGGTTATCTTTAAAAAGTCCGAGAAGCCCTATTAGGACTAGTTATACTTTAACTCCCTTTATTTCTACATTGGGGCCTAGACTACTATCGGAAATAGTTACCTTACCCCTATATCTAATGCAGGCAAATCGTTCTTTGTCTTTTGGTCTCTTTTAGCCTTACCTACTATAACAGCGTTTATCTTACATACCAGTAATACCATGGTAAAATTAATCCGGAAAAATACCCTTCGACTAGGAAATATTACGATCCTGCCGGGCGATGAAGGTTTTCCCTATAATATGAAGTACATCATTAGCAAGTTTACATTTGGCAAAGCCTTCCGAGGCTCTATGGACTCTGCATCTCCGGAGTTGTCTGAGTTCTTGAAGAGCATCAATCATGGCGTGGCTGGGACCACGACCGGGACCTACGAAGAAACTCCCCGGGGCGATGACAGAGGCTGCCCCAGCAACCCTGTTATCGGTCGAAGGGTTTCACAGAACCGCCGCCAACGATGTACTTGCCCTGCATCCCGGCACTCGCTCTCTCGCCTCCGCAGTCCTCACGACGAGCTTCCCACAGGCACCGATTTCCACTTCATCCTTACCTCCGAGATCCAGGTCATTGCAACCAACCTCAAAGAATCCAAGCCGCATCCCTACACTTTCGACCAATGGACCTGGTACCTGAACCTCATCGGCGAAGATGAACACAACGGTATCAGCAGAGAGGAGGCGGTACCTGTGGAATGGTGCCAGGAAGGCGCATCGGGAGGCGCAGAAAGTGCAGAACTTGGATGGAGATGGTAGCGATATGAAGAAACAGGGATGACACTTGTCTCATAAAACGGTCGTTTACACATTGTGATGAAGATCATGGGTTGTTCTTGCTCCTGCATACTCAATATATATTTGATGAGTTCGGACTAGTTTAAATAGGATTGGGCAATGTTTTGAGAGAAGTCAGTAATTCCGACGACTTACATCACAGACCTCGGGATCCCTTCATCCAAACGGGTTGTGGCAAGGCTTGCGCCAGCGTCACAATGTCATGAAGTACTTAGCAACAAAACAAGCAACAAAACGGCCAGAGGACTATTTAGCGATTTTGAATAGCTTGCTCTGATTTGTCAGTAATGTCTCTACAATTTGATCCCAGTCTCGAGCTACCACAATGATCCTGAACTCTCCGAAATGCCAATCCCATTCAAATCCTCCGTTGCAGCCCAGCCGTACATTTTACTTGCCCTCAAATTCCTTTCCACGAAATCCTTCGACATACTCTCGACAACATCTCCTCTGCTGAACCAAGACACCGTATTACGCCGGGGCGATTAGTGAGTGGGCGTCCCTTTTCCTCTAGCAGACTGAGTGGGTCTTGCCCGTCTTGCCCTGGAGAGAATGTGTCTCGTTCTATTCGGTGTTAGCGGTACCTCACACTGGCACTGGCCGAAAGAGCAGAACTGAGACAAGGAGACTAACTGCGTAGACAGGGTGAGCGTTCTCACCCTTGCCTGTCGACGTGACGTGCTTGTTGATATGTTCCTCCAACATCTTGGCGGTCTCCTGATCCATACTCTTAAGGAGACGGTGGCAGATCAGAAGGTCCTCGATAAGTGAGTCGCAACGCGACCGGGTAAAATCTTCTCTCACGACAATGCGTAGCATTTTGACATTAGACTTAGGCGCCATAGTATACGCAGGGACCACCCAGCCCCGACAACGAAGGTGGTGTGCGAGTGCGAACTCGTCGTAGTGACGATCCTCGCCACCCTCGTCCAGAGTACGGAATCGGAAGGCTACAAGGGGCAAGCCTCTTCCATTGCGCTCTGACATAATCAAAAAGCCTTGCTTCTCGATTGCCTCAGCTAGGTAATCTGCGTTGCGAGTCAAGTTACTCATGATGCTACGGTAACCATGTTTACCAAGGCGGATCAGTTGATAATACTGGCCAATAACCTGGGAAGCGCTTTTTGAAAAGTTAAGAGTAAAAGACGATTGGTTAGCCCCGAGGTAATTAATATTAAAAACCAGCTCCTGGGGAAGGTATTCTGGGGCTCGCCAGATGACCCAGCCGACGCCAGGGTAGACAAGACCGTACTAGTCATATAATCAATATTTATGGAAAGTCTCAAAAGGCCAGGAGGGGTTGCGGCACCTTGTGGCCAGAGACGTTGATAGAAACGACCTTTTCGCATCGAAAATCCCACTCGAGGTCGGGGATAATAAACGGGGCAACAAACCCACCGCTGGCGGCGTCCACATGGATGGGTATATCAAGATTCCGTTCAATAAGAAGGTCATTAAGACCTTTGACATCTTCGTATTCGCCAGTATAGGTCGTGCCGAGGATCATACAGATGCCGATAGTATTCTCATCGCATAGGTTAATAGCCTCAGCAGGATCAATGACATAGCGGTCGGACGTGCAATAAACAAACCTCTCGTCGATCTCAAAATAGCGCATGGCCTTCTCCCAGACGACCTGTACTGCTGAGGACATAACGAAATTAGGACTATCAGTGGCCTTACCCTCAGCAAGTCTCCGTGCTTTCCACCTCCTTTTCATAGCGAGAACCGCAAGCATAATGGCCTCTGACGAGCCGATAGTAGAAGTTCCGACAGAGAGACCGGCAGGCGCGTGGAATAAATTGCCCATTATACTAACACAGCGGTTTTGAATGTCGGCGGATTGGGGGTATTCCTCGTAGTCAATAAAGTTTTTAGGAAATGCTTCTGACATCAGCTGCTGGGCTTCGTCTTCCTGTATATTTGGACGGAATCATCCGCATGTTAGTCAATGTATCTGCTAGCGAGAGATTTGACTGATGCACACTATAGGCTGATAGACATGCGATCAGGGTATTGAGACTTCCTAAAGCTAAGACTACAAATTCACAGGTTGATGCAGTGGCTTGATCGCTAAAGCAAGATAGCAGTTACTGGGGATAAGCAGTTGAGGCAAGTTACCATGTAGGTGGTGACGAAGGAGGCCAGGCTTTGAAAATTAGTATCACTATGATCAGGACTATGACACCAGAACATACTTGAGGGTGGGGTTGTTATCGAGGCTAAGGTGATCCTTGATCAAGCGATAAGCAGTGTCACGGGGCATCTCACTCTCAGGCATCTGATGGCGTGGCAACTCCATGCGGGCGAATCGCGAGCCATAGCTTGCGGTTGTGAAGGCATCCTCCTTATCAGGGAGTTGCACGTGAGATGCCCTGGAGCCACGGGAGTGGGCAGTATGGACGACGGAAAGATGACCCATGATTTCAATGTATGAGGGTGCTGCGCTGCTGTTTCCACTGATAGAGTGGAGGTGGTCGTGATGAGTTCCTCCTGATGATATCCTTGGCGTTGGTCTCAAGAGTAGGGATGAGAATCGGGAGGCCACCAGCTTCGTGGACTGTACTTAAAGATAATAGCAAATGTCACTATTAAGCTGGAAGCAGAGCAGCTACACAGCTGTGATAGGGGTTGTGTCACTGTTGCGTCACCGTTGCGTCGTGGATCTCACTAATCAGTGGTATGGACTCACAAGAGGAGACTTGGGGCTGCCAAAAACTGTAGTTTCGGTATGCATACATGCCGTACTAACTAAGAACAGAATCATGAGAAAGACCAAATAAACTCGATAGGCTGTGATCGTCCAATGGAAAATGGCGATAGTGGCTGATATGCACGTCATCGTAACGGCATTGGACATAAAGAGGGCACAGTAAGCACGTGTTGAGCTACGGGACGGTGCAGCTACAGGGCCAGAATGATGAAGCAAGACTATTGCTATCATGACAATCACCTCCAAACGAAGGCCTCATCCAAATCTGTCTTCCGTGTTAAGCATTATTGTAATTGAGAAGTTCTATTGATAGCTGGAGTCTGTGGAAGTGCTGAGAAATGTGGTCTACATACTTGACGGTGGCCACGGTGTCTTGAAGATGATCACGTAGTGCTCTGAGCAATTACTTCGTGATTGCTTATGGGTTACGGTCGCTTCCTGGAAGGCTGATCGTGCCTTACTGGGATTGGTCGAATTTTTTAGGGTGCATGTGATGTAACTGCGAGGGTTGTTGGTGTTGTGAACTGATTATTGTTAAGTCGAAAGATGTGGAAATTCCTGCTACACATGGCATAGCCGTAGGGGTAGTAGCACCTCTAGATCCTCTCTTTAAAGAAGATACCTCGTTTAAAGTCATCAACTACCAAGATATGGTTTAATCCTCAGCCCGGTGCGCCCTCTGAAATCATTATCAGGCGAACTTTATGCACTAACGAAGCATATAGCCTCAGATCTCGGCTGATTGGATATAGAAAGCCTCGCGTCCCTAGCGGCGCGTTGAACAGGTCTTGTTAGCGACTCCCTCCGCGTAAAGGAACTGGTACTGCTGTTGTTTAGCGTTAATAAAAATACGCTCCCTCTCGCAACGGGGAGAGGTAGAATGACAGCATCGGCATGAGCCAAATCCCCGGTCGCTTCCACATTACCTCGTTTCAACAGGTCCCTGGGTAGCCGGCCATAGGTCTAGCGCAATGCCCAAGGTTAACGTTCATGAAATTATCGTTACCATATTGACACCAGTATGTGGTTAAAGAAGTGGCTGCACGTCACAGACTCACAAAGCGAGACGCCATAATCAATAAACCTACACAAATTTAATTATGCAAATCAGAAGCCTCCACATCCTTTCACTCCCGACTTTCGGCAGTCAAGCTTTCTGCTTTTCTTATAGCTGCTGTAGCTCCCAATAATGCATCCTGCCACTGTAATAGCCCTTTCTTATCTCCTACCTACTCATTCCAGTCTTGTCCTAACTATGACCTTAAGCCGTGTCTGCAGCTCACCTTTCCTCCTTTTCTCATCACCATCAACACTCAAGTTACCTTTTCAATGAATCTTTTCGCCGCAAATTCAATGTGCGGGGTGAAGCAATGTAGTCTTCAAATCCTACCCGACTCAGTCCTCTTATTTACACAAGCCTCCAGATCCCTTGGCGCCGCAAACCCTTCTCGACCCTCCTAGTCACGCCAGTTATCCGCCGACCGCGTGCGCTTTGATGTTCAACGACACACAACCGACACAACTTTCGCAGAAATGTCCTGATCCAGCTTGGATGCGTCTAGAGGAAACCTCTCGTATGCCCAGCGACCCGTAGGCCGACATCTACTACCATTCCCGAGCTGCCACCCAGAAACAATACCGGCGACGAGCAACGACCATTCTAGAGTACTACGATGAGAATCCTCATTTGCTGCCACAACTACCTTTTACGTGGCACCATAGTATTAATATAAGGTAAGGGACTTTTATCTTATATACTTATCTATCTTATGCACTTATTATGTATATTATATACTTTCGACCTAAGCTCTGCACATACGGCCATTATTGTCTAAAGTCCAAGCCTCACTTCCGACACCCTTAAAGTTGTAAAAGAAATCATAGGGATCATACTTCTTCTTGATATCCACCAGGCGGTCCCAGTTAGGGCCATAAAATACTTCCTTCCAGTTAGGCTCATTAAAATCGGCCTCGTTCATATATGTGCCGCTTCCAGGAGTAACATCAATCATCTGGGGCATGTATACCTCAGTGATCTTCTTCTGATCAGCAATCATATCATCCCAACGGGAAGCATCCCAAAGAGAGCCGAACTGCAGCGATATAATAGCCTTACGCCACGCTGGGGGAACTGCATTAGAGACACCAGGGTAGCTCTCGAATTTGCCGCCGCTACCAGCGAGAACAAGTCCAGCAGAGGCAAAGTTTCGGAGGACCTTGTTGAAGTCGGCACCGTCAACGACTGAATAGGGGATGAGACGGCCACCCCACTGGAATTGAGCAGCTTCGAGGTGACCACCGGGCAGAGGGCCATTATAGAGCTCATAATGATCGCGGAAACTCAGCGTAGAGTAGGACGCAGTGAATTGAAGGCCAGCCTTGGTGAGGTAGTCGGTAAAAGGGCCAAGGATGGTATCACGAACGAAGTTTCCAGTTGAGTTGGCAATAGTGACGGGTGTAATAGCGAAATAAGCTCCAGTGAGGATATAGGTAACTGTGGAGCCGTTATTAATCATGGCGGGAAGAAGCTTGTGAAATTCGTTGACAGCAGCGTAATATGCATCCTTGTCTGCGCCAGCAATAAGCGTAAGTTTAGCACCACCAACGGTAGTAGTCTCATGGGCGCGAACAGTTATAGATGTTACAACACCAAAGCTTCCGCCGCCACCACCGCTCAGAGCCCAATAAAGGTCTTTATTGTAAGTGGCAGAGGCCTTAGTAATAGAGCCATTTGCAGTAACGACCTCGTACTCAAGGGCATTATCGGCGCCGAGGCCGTAACTGGTACTTAGAGGAGAATGACCACCACCAAGAGTGAAACCAGCAAGGCCAACAGTAGGACACTCACCGGGAACACTAGTGAGGTTATTGGCATCGGCGAATTCAACAGAATCATAACCCTGAACCCCAGCACCAAGCTTGAGAGCAGGGCCAGTGTACAGGCGGTCAGACCACTGAACGACTTCCTGGCTCTTAAGATGATGAGTCCAGATCGCAAGGCTGCCAGCGCCAGTAGAACGGCCAAAGTAGCTAAATAAGAAAGTCAATAAGGCTAATCAACCCGACCTTGGGAGAACATACTCATGGGCTGTGTTTCGGACGACTAGCCGGATGTTGAAGTTGTTGGCGAACCGAATAGCGGCAGCCACATCGCGGGCATTGGACACCTTGACGGCGTAACTGACATAGTTCCCAAGAGTGCACGGCTTTGACTTTGTCACAAACGGATCACAGGACTGGTTGGCGAACCAGTTCTGCATAACCGAGGATGAAGTCTCGATACTATCGATCGTTAGTGTCGAAGGCTTTTTCGCTGGAAGAGTTTTCACGTACTGTGTCATGGGCCACTTCCACGCACCCTTCACAGCGGCGCAAGCGTCCTCATCGTAATTGGGCTCGTGGCAGGGCGAGCCAAGGGGCACAGTTTCGATAAGAGCGCCATTGACGGTGCTGTTGAACTTGGCCCACACTTCGTCGGACGGCCAGCAGTCATCGCTAGGTAGGCAGCGACATTGGTTGCGAGCGCTGGAGTTGCCGGTGAAGAGTGCTAAAGGCAGAAGCGCCAAGGAGAAAATTGACTTCATATTGGGCGTTTAGGCTTGGCTGGGCGGAATGAGCAGAAATGGTATGTCAAGAGGGGGACAATTATGGTATTTATGCATGAAATTTGGCGTTGTATCACCTGTTCACCTTCTAATCTATATCTAGTCTACTACACATGCTCCAAACCCTTGAAGTCTCACCGCAGCACTAGCAAGCATGGGCTACAGCTACTAGTTGAGAGAATTCAATGCTCTCTCCACGTGCATTGCCTTAAATGGCAGATCCCCCAGAGGGATCTGTGTTAAGGGTCTAAGGGAGTATATCCGTATCCGAGGTAAAGATAACTCAATCGTCGGAGATTACATATGAAAGAAGTAAAAACCCCTGCAGTCTATGGCATCAGATCGTCTTGGCAAGAGAGAGCCCGAGCTGACTAACGTGCAGGTGAAGGCAATGATCTGCAGATAATAAATTACACAAAGAATCAGTGTCTTACGGATCGGGTTTAGACGAATAAGAGAGGGGTCATTTATCAAGAAGACTGTGCAGACGGATATATCACGAGTCAAGTATTGGGGCTTGACTAAAAAAATCCACATTCTCCATCAGATGGTCTGCGCTACGCTCATTTAGATAAGGCGACAAGTTTGTTGCAGAAATGCTGACAATGGCAACATCCGGACGGTAAGTATTCCCAACGCAGCTCCACGCCGAAATAAGATCTAGTCACCGACGCTCGCCTCCTTCACCAGTCTTTGCTTGGGAAAAGGGCCGACGCCACTCAAGCTAACATCATCTAGCTCGTCCGTAGTCTTAACGGTCTTGGACATCTCCCCCAACACCCTGCAGGCCCCTTAAAAAGCCCCTTGCAGAGCCGCCTCGACGACGAATCAAAGGCATTGAGAATTCGGACTAGCGACGAATTCCTTGCCGGAAATAAGGCTTGGATCTTCTTGGCAGCCATACATGGATTAATCGACTTTCGACATCAAGTTTGTTTTTATAATCCTGGAAGAATTTCTCTCTAGGTGATCTACAGGCCCCGTCCGGAGCGTTCGGGAATCTGAATGTCAATCTATGTCGATCAAGCCATGATCTTCATCTCTACTTTGGCCAATACAACAACGCAAGGCAAGGCGTTCGAAGATGTAGAAAACCCTGTTGTTTGGTTTGAAATGGAAAGCGAGATCCTATTATAAGAATCAAGAAATCCAAGCTGAGGTGCAGAGTGCAATACACTGCGGGGCGCAGCTCCCATACCACTAACCCAATTTAGCACTCTTGCAGTGCTTTCAGTGGCTTTGCAACCGTGAGATCGATCATTTTCTGTAGAATTGTGTGTACTCCCGGAACACCTGCATGATCAGGTAAGTCGGGCATGGGCGCAATGAAGCCTTTCCGCCACGACACTGTTTTACTCGTCGTTGAAAACTCTGTTGATTTGCTCACGTTGATTGTCAAGGAACTTTCTGGGCTTTCCGTCAACTAATAGGCTCAGGAACCTCTTTGGATACTTACAGACTACTCGGAATGATGCAATAGCGCATTAGCACAAACTGCCTACCCTACGCCGCTGTAAAGAAAGAGGGTTTGTAATTTATTTGACGATTTTCCCCTGCCTTTAGCCTATTTCTCCCTATCTGGCTAGCTCAAGGTTATTGTAAATTCTAAGAGGTTAGATAATTATAGACCTATACCTGTTCTTTAGCTAGTGCCTGTCTAGGTTATTACATACGGCAATCAATAAATACCATATTATGCGAGACACCCTCGGACGCTATGGAAGCACTTGTTGAGAATCTTTTGTTAATGTTTGTGTTGAGCTTTGTCTCCAATAGAATGCGAGCATATCCTGCTAGAAGAAGAGGAGGCATTCCAGCGAAAACACCAACAAGTCTGAGTTTCCAAGCATGTACTAGAGCAAGGATAGTACTGGATATGATATTGATAACAGATTGAAGGACCAGTGTCACATTGAAGCCGATCAGTTCTAATACAGCTTATGACTGGGTGTCGATGCGACTGACAAGAGCACCAACGGTGTTCTCTGGTCTATTGGAGAAACGCAGGTCTTGTCTCAGCATACTACCGAACAGCCCTGCGCGGACATTCGGGCTCGGAGTCCGGATTTCAACTTAGTAATACAGCGATCCAGTCTCTCTTCCCAAGCACACCTGGACAATAATAGTTGAGATCCATCCCATCACGAAAAAAAGCCGTCAAAGCTCCTAGGCCAACGACAAAGTACATCAAAGATACAAAGTCACCACCTTTGACTAAATCTGATGTTGTGAAGACATTCATGACTTCAGCAAGTAGTAAATTCTGTCCTGGGTAAACAGCAGCTACATCATTTGGTTGGAACACATAATTGATGGCGGCTGTGCAGGGGCAGGCCTACCTCCAATAGCACAGGCAATGGATATTATGGCAATGTAAGCTCGAAGCTCAAGAGCCGACTTAATCAATCTCCAGGTTGTGTGTAGAAGCCCCGTAGATCTATAAAGGTTAAAGTCTTCTCTATTCATTTGAGAGGTGAGGCTCTCGTCGATGGCAGAATTGCATATTGCGAGAGAATGAACAGGCTCTATTATATCAATAGATGCTGTCGAATCTTCATCAGATATCCGGATATCCGAGTCGTTTCTGCTCGTAGACAAATCCTGGGCCTTGAATAGCTTGGGGTAAGTGTCATTGAGGGCCACTAGATCGTCATGCTTTCCCTGTTCAACAATTTTGCCGTAGGACATGACCACAATGTTTCAGCACCTCGGATAGTGGCCAGCTCGTGAGTAACGACTAGTGTGGTCCTGTTATTGGAGACGCTGTCGAGTGCTTTTTGGACGATACCTTCGGAGTGCGGGGCGAGTGTTGAGGTGGCTTCATCCAACAAGAGAATAGAAGGCTCGGAGACAATGCTTCGAGCGATGACAATCACAGTAAGGTGATGGCTCGAGATTCCCCAGTAGCCAAGGCGGTCAAGATCAGATTATTCTGGCTAGTTTATGTGCAAGAAAAAAGTCTTTCTTTGCAACTTGGTCGTCCATCAACAATTCGCGACAGCGACGTCACAATCACAGTCCCAGGTATCGACTCGTTATCAGAGATAAGTTATTTTTCGCAACTGAACAAGAGGAAAAATTCGCGCGTTTACAAGGCAAAGTCCACGACCAGATCCATAGCTCTGGTATTTTGGCGCAACCGCAGCATATCAGAACCATTAGGGCAGGATGTCTTGCGGCAGAGCTTGAAGTGCACGCGAATACGGAGGGGAGGAGTGAGGTATAGCAGCCCAAAGATCATCTCTCGCTTGCTTTATTAAGACGCGTGTCCGTACCTTTGTCGACCACTGACTAAAAAAGCTGTAGAAGCTCTACGCAGAAGCTCTACGCCAGGCTACTAGCAAAGGGTTTCTAGAGGCCTTTGTATATAGCAGTAGGTTGATACACTCGTCACTAATTTGCTTGGTTTATCGGGCCATACAATCCGAAGCAAACCAGAGCAGCATTTTTTGAAAGGAATGTATTAGTAGTGCTCACAAGGCTCTAGAGGCTCACAGAGAATGGATGTCTCTTGTCAATGAACTTGACAATGACTTTATTGAGAGCTATGTAAACATGCATGTCCATTTGCCCCCTTATGCCTAGGATACACCTGACTGACACTCTTCCACTCTTACAGGGCCCTATTAAATTCACCGTTTGTTCCTTTCATCGTCATCTTCTGCCACACCATCGATACATGCGACAAGAATGACCTTAGTCTTCTCGAAAGCGTCATTAAGACTCTAGAGTCTGCTACGGATAGCGTTCCTTCTTCTGGGGTAAGAAAAGAATACCATCTTTTCGAAACCCTCTATGATGCCGCTAGTAGTTATGTTGATGCCAGATTGAGTAGGGCAGACTTTATATTTTACTCGTTGGCGAATGCATCTTTGTCCCCATCCCTCCTGCAACCGGCTGATCAACAGCCTGTAATCTTTATACCAGTATCTAATCCGCATGCCTTACAGACTGGTTCCAGGGTGATACTAGATGGAACTGCTGAATGGATGCCTCAGTCTTTCGAGACAGCTTTAGGTGGTGAAGTTGATGGTTATAGCGCACAGCTAGGAAACTGGCTACATACATATTGTGATAGTATATATAATCATATAGAAAATCTTAGTGAAATAGCGTGTAATAACTATAATTCACGATCTTCTCTCGGCTTCTGATAATAGCCAGTGTTATTACTGATCCATGTTGTCGCGCTCATACTGACCAAGTATTAGTTTGCAAATACCAGGAAATACCCTGCCCTGATAAACGGTTCCCCGAGTTTTAGCTTCGTCAAGTATCAACTGACAAGACATCTGATAAGGTATAGCCTTCCTCTTTAATTCTCTCGCTACTAGCATCGTGCCTTGATGGGGGCTTGACTACCTGGAAGATATTTGGCAAGAATGTATTGAGCTAAACACAGAGTGAACAGATGGCCCAAAGTTACTTGGTTTCGTAGCGTCACGCACATTCATGTTAAGGACGCAGTCGACACAGGACTTGGCACTTGATGTAATCAAGTTCCGCCAAATACTATGAGGCTATAGTATGCACTTATCATCAACTCACCACGGGGTCAGGCCAGAATGTCAAATAGTAAGATATGTATTGGCTTCCAGTCCAGCAGCTACTATTTGTTGATCTTATATGCAATCAGACAACTATATACAGAGTATAAAAATATAGATAACGGTGACAACTAATAAGTGTAACGATCCCCCCTCAAGATCAGTGATCCAACTGTCAGAGGCTGCGCTTAGCGGAGAGCGTTAACAACGGCGGTGTAAGCAGGCTTGGGGTTGTAGTTGGCATCGAAGAGAAGGCTGTCGTGCTCCTTGCGCCAAGAGTTCTTATCAGAGACACCCCAGGCGGTAATACCAACACACTTAGGGACGTTAAGGCAGGCCTTGGTGACAGTAGCGTAGTCGTTGGCAGGGGCAGTACGGATGTCAAGTTCAGTAACAGCAACCTCCTTGACACCAGAGTTGGCAAGAGCAGTAAGCGCACCCTGAATTTGGCCAGCAGCACCGGGATCAAGGTGAGTTTGGGAACCAATGCCGTCAATGGGAATACCCTGAGACAGCCACTTCTTAACATGAGGGACCATGCCCTTGGTGACCTTGGAGGCACTAGCAGAATCAAGACTGTAGTCGTTGATGTACAGCTTGGCGTTAGGGTCAGCCTTGCGGGCAGCACGGAAGGCAATGCCAACATAGTCGTCGTTGCCGAAGACGTTGTTGAAGTGGGAGTCCTTGCGAAGAGAGCCGTCCCATTCGAACATCTCATTAACAACATCCTGTGATTGTTAGAAAAATCTCTTATTGTATGGTTTAGAACAGGGGATTCATACCCAGGCATAGATCTTGCCCTTGTAGCGTCCAACGACATTAGTGACATGGTTCTCAATAACCTTGGTCAGAGCAGCCTTGTCCTTAATGTTCTTAACCCACTGAGGGAGCTGAGAGTGCCAAACCAGAGTATGTCCTCGGACTTTGAGGCCATTCTGGGAAGCAAAGTTGACGACCTGGTCGAAGCTTCCGAAGTTGAACTTGCCCTGGCTGGGTTCAGTAGCATCCCACTTGGCAGAGTTCTCAGGCGTAACAGCACCAAAGTCGGCCTTAATAATAGCAGTATCCTTGGCAACGCCAAGAAGGTTAGGGTCGGTGATAGTTCCGTAGTAAAGCTTGCCCTTGTTCTTGATGAGCTTGTTGATGCTATCGGCAGCTTGACGGGGTTCGATAGCCGTGGGAACGGCCACGACCAGCGAGGCAGTGAAGAGGAAGGAAGACAGCTTCATTGTGGCGAGTTGTTTGGTAAAAATTGACGGAGAAGATAAAAATTGACCTGCAAGGGATAATAAAGCAAGGAATAGGTAATGAATGTAGATGTTTGAGTTGATTGGAATCGGAATGCCAAGTGCCAAGAGGGAGGACTGGAGCGTCTTAAATACCTAGATCTAGTTGAGCCTTGTGCGATTCAACTCCTCAAAGGAGTGAACGCCCGGGATTAGTTTGGCCGATTGAGCTAACCATACTCAGTATTCGGGCACTGCTCCGTTTACCTGGGGCTGTTTCGGGACACTGTCGTTGAAAGGAGTTATGCCGAGACAGGGGTCGTAGAGTCCCGGCAGCTCTACGTCCTGGGTAATTTCCAGATTAATGGGGCCCGGGGGGACTTTTGGGCACTTGCATTGCATCGTTTCTGGGGTGCATATCCATTATTCCGTAATTCGGGTCTACGACCAACCTAAGTCTCACCGTCATCTGATTCACGGTTGAATGGTAAGTTTTGTTTCTTTCTGTCGAAAGATCGACAAGTTTAGGCGACATGCTGTTTACTTGGCGTGAATGTTTTCATCAAGTTCAGGTGAAACTCGAACAAGAGTCAAAGCAAACGAGACTAGTATGTGTCAGTGGTGACTAAGGCCCACAGAGGCACCGTGCAGGGCTGAACAGGCCCCTAGGAGACTGGTCATTTCGGGAGAATAGCCTAAACATATGATCTCGAAATCGTAACACCAATCCCGTATCGGCCAAAGGTATGAGCAATTTAGCGAATCCAGGAACTTGTTATACTGTACTAGTTAGTTTCTGCGGGAAACACGTGGGTCGTGTTTCATGTATAATGAGGTGGTGTCGCTCTGGTGGTATTCTAGACTTCTGCCGAATTGAGCATCATCTTGGGGAAATATTCTTCCGCGTAAAGCCGCCAATCGAAATTGGCGAACTCCGCTGGTTAAACGGGTACCGGCACCGGAAAGCTCAATAACTTGCTGGATTCTGGTTTCATATTTATAGTAGGTGGCATTGATGTTCCTCTATAGGGTAAAGACAAGAGTTGATCACTTCCATTGGGTGCGTAGAGTGATACTTTCTGCATCCGCAATACGCTTTCGCCACATTTTGGATCGTTTTTCAAAGGGCCACCTTAAGAAGTATAGCTGGGCTAAGGGAAGGCCCTCTGTATAGTAAGACTGAGGCTAGTAGTGTAACTTATTCATATTCTACGGAAGCTAAATAGTACTAGAAGACCCTTGTCTCCAGTTACAAATAGTTAGAATTGATACTAAGAACAAAACTAGACCAGATGCTAGTGGTATTGTGAACAAGAAGGCAAGCGACTTTAGTGTGCAAGTGTGTAGATATGATATCCATGTGCTCGGTATCTCTTGAACCTCTCCTTCATGACTAATTAAAGTCTGTACAAGCCTGTGAATATGTTGTAGTAAGTCGTATCGATTGTCTGACTCGGCTAATTCCATCAAAAGAGTCTCAAAGCGATAACGTCTGATAGTATCAAAGACGAGACTAGCAATTGGGAGACTGATCGCACCCCCAAGTGACCTAGAAGTGTATAGCAGTGAAGTTGCTGAGGCCTGTGTGCTCGCTTGCACACACTCAAGTAATCTGACGAGGCTTACAGTCGCGAGACCACCAAAGCCAACCCCCCATACAAATATCAAGATCAGCTGGAGTGTCCGAGTGGATATCTCGTCAGCCAAATAGGCTAGTCCTATGGTAGCTACACATACAAATGCTGAAGAACTCAACAGTACATGTGGGGATATTGATCTGAATTTGGATAAGAGTATCCCCGCGAAGAATGACCCCGCTGCAGCACCACCGCTCAGTGGGACTAAGCACCAGCCAACAAGTTCCATTCTCACGTGTTCTTGGAGCGAAAACAGCAAGGGCAAGTAGAACTCGGCAAAGGTAAATCCAAACTGTGAAAAGAAGGCGATAAGGCAAAGACTTCCGACACTGGAAAACTGGGCAAGAAGTACAAGAGGTAGTATTGGATCCCTAGCCATAAAGAGGCTGTGATAGGCGAACGAGACCAAACTTATCGAAGACAAAGCAAGCCAAAACGTATTCAGCATAAAGCTTGTGGTTGACCCTTTGAGGTTGAGCTGATTTGTTGATATCAAGAGTAGCCCCAATCCGGTGCATAGCAGAATTGCACCAGCGACATCGACTTCTTTGTGGTGCCGCTCACGTCCTGATAGCAAAGGCAGTCCTTCGTCATCACTAGTTGGTAACTCTTCAACAACGTAAACAGTCTGACTGAAGTTTCTACTCCTCTCGGATGGTTCTGGTATAAGTGCTGTTCCAACAATGAGAACGAAGGTAGGGGGAATAAGCCAGAGAAATGCTATTCTCCATGACCAATGGTGTGCCATGAGTCCGCCGAAAGTGCCCCCCAAACCATGACCGAGGCCAAACACGATGTTGTTGATACCTTGCCAGAGTCCTCTTTCTTTTTGTAGAGTGACGTCGGTAAGGATGATTGTTGGCATAATGGTTAGAATGCCGCCTCCGACTCCGGACAGGGCTCGACCTGCCACAAGGCCCACCAGTGACTTTGTGGCAGTACAAATCAGATTCCCGAAGAGGAAGACTAGACTTCCAACTAAGAAACAATTCCTTCTTTTGTATACGTCTGCGAGCTGGCCACACAAGGGCTGAACCAGAGCGGTCGCAATAAGGTAACTAGCGCCTAGCCATGAAATGACAGAGGACGATTTCATTTCAGCTGTAATTGTACTAGTCAACGTTGTAACTATAGTGTTATCTAGGATCATTGCTTGTGTCAGGAAGAGCTCAATGCCTTAACAAGGACGGTGCGAACTTACCCAGTGCCCCGATAAGGCTTGCTAAGAAGAGAATTCCCAAAAGGGCAGTATATCGCAACTTGCTCAACGGAATTGTTGATTGACATGTAGACATAATTAAGATATTAGTCTTTACTCAAGGATCAATCATATTCATAAGAAGTACCTCAGACGAGATGTCAATCATCGTGATATTTATATTAGTAGTGACTCTAGGTCAGCTGGATAGGGAGCAAAGCAAAATCTAATTGCTCCCCCAGACAGATGAATACAGTTCATGGTAAGCTAGCTTGGGATGTGTCCAAGACTAAGGTGGTATGCAAATACTGCTCTTTGCATAATGGGAAGCGGCAAACAAGACATCCCTCCAATACGCGATTGCAGCTAGGTGAGACACGGCAGAGCCAAATCCTCCCACGAGGAGCGAATGCTCCCGAACATGTCACACCTTACCAAAATGGTATCACACATGATACTGGACGCTTTGTACATAGCCACACCTTTACTTGATGCAACTGGTACTACTCCACCATGTCTCTTTATTTCATTGTGGATAGGCCTGGTTGGTTCATTGTTGCATAGGAAGCTGAAAGTGGGATCCGACACGGCTGATGCGCGTGACTATAGATGGAAATGCGGGAGTGACTTCGCTGGCTCGATAGATTGATGCCAGCGATCTTTCTAGTTGTTAACGCTGTAGACCATGTGCACAGAACTGAAAGCGGAGGCGATCATTCACATCCTTGGAAACTTCGATCTCGGGAAACAATCCAGGCGTCATTCCATCATGATGAGGCTTTTCTTTGGACGCGTGACAAGCCGTTTGTCTAATATTCCAAGTTTTGGAAGCGAATATATGCACTTGCAATGCAGAAGGGCATCATATGAGCATCACAAATCACACACTGTTGCCCTACCCAAACCTCAACTGCAATCCTGTTTCTCACGCTAGCACAAGTTGTCGGCTCAGCCTTGCCTGAGATAATTCGACTAACAACTAACTATAAAGTGTCTAGAATAGCTGCGAGTTATTGTCCTGTTCTGCTTAACATTAGATCCTTACTTTCCAAGATACCTCATATAACCAACCATCTTGCATCAACATAATCTTAACAGGAATCAATACCTTGCCTTCCTCGAGATGTCTCAGATGAAGTCTATGCCAACCTTCACGGCGGGTGCTCTGCGCCACACGCACATCGTATCAAGAGACATTCGCGAACGTGTGTTGAAGGCGGTCCAGTACAACGTGTTTTCTTTCCCCTCTGCACTGGTCGTTGCAGGTTTCCTCTCAGATTCAGGCACTGCCGCCATGACTAGCAGTCAGTGGTCTGCCATTATGCAAGGGGATGAGAGTTACGGTCGTAACGCTGGATATTACTATTTCCTCGATGCTCTACGTGATATTTTTGAGCGGGGAGACAATCGAGTCAATTCGTATCGCGAATCTTTGCTGGACTTCAATGTCGACACCTATCTGGAGCGATTTTTGGTACATCAGGAAGGCGGCTTTGTCAATGGTGGCAGTGCACAGTTGACACGGCCTAATACTTTTCTTGTGCCACAAGGTCGATGTGCGGAAAGCCTTCTATTCCATGCGACTTCATATGGTTTCAATGAAAAGATTGGGCATTCACCTGTTGTCATCAGCAATGGCTTCTTCGATACCACTTCGGCCAATGCCAAAGCAGCAGGTTTTAGCCTTCAGCCATTTTCGCAAGAAGGGTGTATGCAGGCAAGCCCTAATCCGGAATGGCGGTCCAAGAACTCGTTCAAGGGCAACATGGATGTTTTAGCCGCAGAGCAGTTTTTGTCAAACAAGGATCACCAAGCCGATGTTCTTCTTATCGTTTTGACAATAACCAACAACGCAGCTGCGGGGCAACCTGTTTCTATGACAAACATCAAAGAGGTGTCACGTCTATCAAAAGCATATGGTGTGCCTCTTGTGCTCGATGCTTGTCGCTTCGCCGAGAATGCAATGTTTATCAAACTCTTCGAAAATGGTTATGCAGACTGTTCTATCAACGAAATAGTACGGGAGATGTTCTCTTATGCTGATGGTTTCACCATATCGTTGAAGAAGGACGGTCTAGCGAATATAGGTGGAGTGCTTTGTCTTCGAGATGGAGGTATGCTTACTACGAATTATCCTGATATCGGCATCAGAATCAGAGAAGAGCAGATTACTCGATACGGGAATGATAGCTATGGGGGCATGAGTGGCCGTGACATTATGGCCGCCACCGTGGGCGTTTACGAAGGAACCGATGAGGACTATCTCATCTCTCGTTTGGATCAGGTCAAAAGGTTTGCCGAAAAGCTCAGCGAGGCTGGACTACCTGTTGTTCTGCCACCTGGAGGCTCTGCTGTCTTTCTGGATATGGATATATTCTTCGAAGATTGCAGTCGACGATACGAAGACTTTGCAGCTGTGGGTTTCACTTTGGAGCTACTAGGCACATACGGTATACGATCATTTGAACTTGGCCCATTTGCGTTGGAATGGGATAATTCAGAGGACAAGAACAGTGGCGGTAAGGGAACACCCAATCTCGTGCGATTCGCTGTTCCGCGCAATGCGATGACGGATAAACACTTGGACTATACTGTTTCGGCAATTAAAGAGCTCAAGGAAAAGCGCCACACTATTGGGGGGGCTCGCATCACACATGGCAAGAATCTCAAGTTACGACATTTTCAGAGCGCTCTGGAACCTGTTCCGTTATCGCAATAACCTGATGTAATTTGAAGTTACATTAACTCTCTTAATATATACCTGACCACTCCTTTGCGATCTATTATTTCGAGTATCCTTGAATACGATTATCTTGATCTAACAAGTTACTATCCCCAGCCCTTATATAACCTTGCATTGAAAAACTCATGATCGCAAGATTGGACCCATCCCTAGCCACCGGAGTTTTCCTCCCGAGCTTTTGCTACGGTTCCCACCGGCGATCTTACCCAAATAGTCTCTCGGCAGGTTATGTAGGCAATGGCGGTGCATCGGCAGCCTGATAACAAGGCCTCCGATCGTCTCACAATTGGTGAAAGGCTGGAGAGACATACAGACACTAGTGCGAGACACTGCGTTAGCCACTAAATATTATGTGGGAGAACCTCTCCAATCGCCAGAAAAGACTGTCAACATTAGCTGACTTATATTTCCCTTGAACTTGATTAGGCTGCGAGTTTGTAGCGCCAGTCGTGTGTCTCGATGACGTGTCGTTCATGTAAGCCCTTTCCAAATTCTGGCCGACAAGGTGAGACAAGTACTTGTTCTCCGTTCCGAGGCCGACTTAGTAGGTAGTTAACTATAAGCTACATTCAAATGTAGCTATTAATAGTGACGTAACGAGATGACAAACGAATACAGAAATAAGATTTAATGGCCATATACATATGTCGTGGTGTTAGCTGCAACAGTATTAGGAAATCTATAAGAGCTATCACGTACCATTGTCAGGCTCTCCTTGACCTAAACTAGAAGTAATTGATCTGCGAAATTGGTATATCGACGTCAGCCTTAACAGTAATAGGGTAGGGGTACTCACACCAAAAGGTAGCCGGGGGTTACTAAGGGAGATAGATTACGCTCACCCATCGCTAGATTCAACTAGACACTAATAAGGCCTCTACTCTACAGAGCACCCATTTTATAAAATTCCACAGAAAATTACTAGGTTATTTTCCAAATCACTTTAAAGATACTTTCCATCTTATATTAAAGATAGATATACCACTTATATAGATTAACTCGCATTATATTATTCAAGACAGTAAATAGGACTCGGCAATAGAGGCGGCAATAATAGCAAAATACTACTAATGCTCTTTCTTAACTATCACTAGATTCGGCAATATCTAAGAGCCAGGACTTTTTACCGCTTTTAATTAGGAGCTTACTTTAAATCTTATCCAACTAGCATATAGAGATCAAGAAGGTATACATAAGGGCTACTTTTATATATATTAGGTCAACCAGTTACAGGTAGAGGAACAATATGTCGAATAAATCGCTTAATCCAATTGTGTAAGTTAGAGATGAATTTTTTATGAATGGATGTTACGCAGACGCGTTACCTGCTATACTAGAACGGCCTGTTTCTTACCAATGCCGAAAGGTTTAGCCTGCGAACTACGGCGTTGGATGACCTCAATTTGGAACCTCTAGAAGACGGAGATGCTGATCTCTTTGTCAAAGGCCTCTTTAGATTGGACTCTTCAACGTCGGAAGAGAGCATGTTTGACAAGTGGAGGTTTACCGCTCATACTTGCTCTTCTCTGCGGCTTACGAAGGCTATCGAGGATAGATTGGCAGCACTTGCCAATATCTCCGACGGATTTTGTATTACCATCAATCTCTATGTAGATCCTGACCTACATTAGTACAATATCTATTTGTCGGGAATATAGGCTGGGGGCATTATAGTGGGCCTATTACGGGAAATAGATGGTATTTACTCGGATTATCAGCTATGTGGAATTCCTACTTAGTCTTAAATATCAGTAATAAATCCCGTCGTATTGCAATAAGAATATCGGCACATGCTGTCGGAGAATCTTCGAAAAACCAGAAAGCTTGGCCATTCTTCCAAGAAGGCCTCGATTAATCAGCATTTATTAGGATCTAAAAATGACTTTACTACAGACGCAAACCTAAAAGGCTAAGTCATCCCAGCTGAACAGTCTATTACACCCCAGTTCAATACTCTTATTATATAAGGGAAGCTACTTAGCGTCAGAGTAGATGGTTTATTCACTTAAACTTAGATCTAGATAGAGTAGCCAACCTATTGGGGTATAGGATTAATTTAGAATACAGTCTATAAATAGGGTTTACCACAGTTCCTGGGATACGATAGTAAGAATACTGGAGAAATATAAGCCCTTCTTAGTTTTCTGAAGCCCTTTTTGGATGGGCATTAATTGATGACCTGGTTGTAAGCTCGAAATCTATACTACTAGATGTCCTTGCTTTCCTACTTACTAGAATAACTGTGGATTTTATGAGGTTCAGTCTTGATTGCTGCTGGTCTTTGCACTATGCCTGTATTATTGCTCCGACAGATAGCTGATAGTTTGTCTTGCTTTGAGAGGATTGTGGTTGGGAGGGTTTTTGGGTCAGAGGCAGTAGGTCAGCTTAAGTCAGCAGACGAAGCAACGACTTGTCTGGTTCAGCAGGATTTACCTAGACAGGAATTTGCAATGACATCTATTATAAAGGCTCTTGCCACTCCAGTTCAGGTCTATGCAAAACATCTCATTGCCGCTAATGGCGACACCAACCCCTTTTAGGCAGGTGGAAGCTGAATAGATCAATAGGATGAAATTTACTACAGCAACTGAGCTTCAACTACTATAGGTACATGCTGTAACTATCAAATACTGAGCTATTTGCATAGCAGCTGCCTATTACACCTTTCTACTCTCCTCTAATCAATGATTTCCCTTGTAGACACAACTGCCGAGAGGTAATTTCTTGCTTCCGGTGTCATCCTTGAATAAGGAGCACTGGCCAATCAACTCTCTCGTATGACAGAGTGCTCAAGGCGTCGTTCATCTGTCTTGGGCTGAGGCCAATCACGATGTGGGCATGACAAGTACCCTGTGGGCCTAGGTGAAAAACTTTTCCTTGAGATACGCTCCTGGAGATCTTTGACAGCACAATCTAGATTGCAACAATCCTTGTAAAAAATTTAAGCATCTCAAAGCCTGTACGCTAGTTATCGTCCCTAACTCCTCTTCGTAGTAGCTAAGCCTAGCCTTACAAAAATACGGTCATCTTAGGCCTAACGTCTGTAGCTTACCTATCTTGCTCCAAGCACTTGAATCGTATAAATGCAAGATATCTTACATGCGTCCCCACTCTATTTCGCCGCTCCTGTGAAAAATGCGTCTCTTCTACCATACCCTCAGAAACCGAACCCTCACTCGCTGTAGTCCAGCAATTTTATTTTCACGATCATTTTCCATTTCCCAACAACAGCGCAACTTCAACACGATGAATGGACACGGAGACTTGAACAACTCTCATGCCGGAAGAACGGCCGTCGAGTTTGTCGCTGACCCAACGTTCAGAAACAAGTCACTTGCCATCAGCCGCGAAGAAGATGACACTTCAGTTCGAGATCAATATCGGCCTTTTCTATTCGATGGGCACATGCCTTCTGACGATTGGGTTGCGGAATTAGAGCTTAGTACAGCTTTGAAGATGGTTCAGTCAGAGATTCTGGACAAAAATCTTGACCGCCTCCGCATACTTGTTCTCTACGGCAGTCTGAGGAGCCGGTTAGTACCAAGCAAAGCTTCGCTCTAACATTTTCTCATTTTGACTCACTCATGCTTAGGTCTTACTCCCGTCTTCTTGCACTCGAGGCTTCACGTATCCTCTTCCGCCTTGGCTGCGACGTACGAGTATATGATCCAGCTGGTCTCCCCCAAAAAGACGATGTTCAACATACTCACCCCAAAGTCCAAGAACTACGAGAGTTGAGCAAATGGAGTGACGGCCATGTTTGGATCAGCCCAGAACAGCACGGAAACTTGGTGAGTCCATTCAAAGAGTACTAGAAAAACACGAAACTAATCAATATCAAAGACTGGCATCTTCAAGCAGCAAATTGACTGGATCCCATTATCAACCGGTTCTGTTCGTCCCACCCAAGGAAGAACGTTGGCCATCGGCCAGGTCAGTGGTGGATCGCAATCTTTCAACGCTGTTAACTCATTGCGTATCCTTGGGCGCTGGATGCGCATGTTCGCTATTCCGAATCAGAGCTCAGTGCCCAAGGCGTACACACAGTTCACATCCGAAGAGGAGGGAAGCCGTATGATGGCCAGTTCTAACCGCGATCGTCTTGTTGATTGTATGGAGGAGCTGGTCAAGTACACAATTGTCATGCGACCCCATTTTGATCTGTTCGGGGATCGCTTTAGTGAGCGCGAGGAGCGAAGGGTCAAGGAGATGAAAAAGACGGAGGGAAACTAGATGAAAAGCTACTTTGCATATTTGTCATACAGATATAATCACAGATATAGACGGGCGCGAAAAAGAAGACGGGCAGTATATACCCAAGAGCGTACGATAGAAATGCAGTGTAATCTTCCAGGCACCTGTATGTGCAACCTTCAATTCCCCATGGGCTTGATAGCGTATATCTGAAATGAGGCTAAGTAAAGTCATCAATATCAATCTACCACAGGTATATGGGTATCCTTACCTGCCCATTCATTGAAGTCAGCTATTTTTTGACGATAACCCAAAACGCTCTGAGTCCCGTCCAAGAACTTCGCCGACTTTTGAGGATCACAGCCTGATGTGTCAGACACACAAGCCTGCTCCTTTGTCTTATCTTGGCAACAGGAGGGTTCTTGCTCCCGAGCGGTAAAGTAAACGTTCAAATCACTCTTGGTGTCAACGATAAGAACATCTACCAGATATTTGAGTCAGGTCAATCCACACAAAGAACTCAATGAAGCATACCTTGGAATCCCGCGTTCTTGAGAAACACTTCATAGTCTCTAACAAGACTAGCGCCAGCTATACATCCAACATACAAAGCAACACTATTTCTTATCTGCTCGGTGAACTCCTTGCGAGCCAGTATATCACTAACAGCGACGCGACCTCCTGGGTTGAGAAGTCTGAACATCTCATTGAAGACGAGCTGCTTCTCTGCCGCTAGAACAAGGTTGATGACGCAATTGCTAATGATGCAGTCGGTGGTAGCATCAGGGAGTGGGACAGACGTGATAATGCTTTCAACGAACTCGACGTTAGAAACATTCATGGCTGCTTTGTTCGCTTCGGCTTTGTCTATCATGTTCTTTGTCAAGGGTCAGACTTGTTCAGCCTTGATATGTTCCACGATGAGGAGCTCACTCTGTTCATGTAGACGCCAATCACCCTTCCCTTTGGGCGTACCTTTCTAGCAGCTGTCAGGATATCAAAGCCAGCGCCAGAACCAAGATCAATAACAGTCTCACCCTGTAAATCCAGTCAACCGCAGTCCATATAGAGTGACGTATGCATTCACTTACCTCTTTAAGTTTTGCAATAGCAGTCGGATTGCCATAGCTCAAGCCCAGATTTACACCCTGGGGGATGCCTTCGAGTTCTTGGTCTGTGTATCCCAATGCTTTTGCGACAGTTTGCTCATACCTGCCAGTGGTGGTCTTGGTGACTGAGCCGTAGCGCTTGTCAACCTGCTGGTAGATCTCTTTAGAACCCATGTCTTCGGCGAAATTTTGACAAGGTCTGTCTCTCAAATGCGATGGTTATGCTGAATTTCTGGTATAAACGTGGCAGGTTTTATGTATTTTCTCGTCGAGATCTCGATATGTCGCCGTTGGAGCAACTCACTGACCAATTTACCAATCACGTTGTCGAGTGTAACACCACATCGCTACCGATGGCTGGCAACAAGAAGCGCCCAATCAGCCATTCGTAATGATTACTAAGATCGCAAATCGATATGTCACCGTTTTAACAGTCAGAATATGACGAGATGCACGAACAATTGCAGTGAAATATCGATTCTCACAAAAGGTTTATCATGTCCCCAATCAAGTCAAAACGAGTTTCTGCTGAGCATACACACGATCGAGTACGTGACAATCAGCGCCAACATCGTGCACGTAGAAGAGACTACATTGCCACCCTAGAGGATAAGCTTAGCAAAGCAGAACAGAATATTTCGAGCCTCGAAGAACGCATCAGATCCCTTGAAGATGACTTGAAACGAGGTAACACTGTGCATGTATATGCACAACTGACACAACAACCCGAGGGGTTGGGATCGCTACCTACCGCGGACAGCGGCAATTCGAGGTTAGCCGGATGGAGTACCGATTTGGTCACAGAGGACCATGACCTTGCAAGCATATATGATGCGGGCTCTGATGATCTGCATCGGATGAGTCTCGAGACGCCCGGCCTACAATTACCTATCCTTCAACCTCCATTGGTGGCAGAATCTTTCTCAATATCCCCGCTACCATCTTCATTGAGACCTTTTTGTGCAACTACTAGCTACCAAGATATCGACTTCCCGATTGAATCGACCATTGGGATCGCATATCATCGAGAACCAACCATACTTTGTTCTGAGGCGTATATTTTCATCGCCCAACAAAACCTCAAATGCCTCTCGGACAACGACGTAGCAGCATGGTTTTGGCAGGCCTTTCGTTACTCATCTTCCCCCAACGAGGGATGTTGCATCAACACAAATATCCTTTTCAGCCTTTTATCATTTATCAGTACCTGACTATCACACTTACTCGCGAAAAAATATGCTCTTCCGTCACTTACCCTATGTCAGTCACTTTGACGTTCCTTTTGTGATAAGGAGGAAATGATCGGCAGGCTGTTTCAGGTATCGCTTAAAAAACATCCACAATCAATGCCATAAAATTGGCACGAGCACTCTCTTACGGAAGAATCAAGGTGGTTTCCGGTTTGGGAGTGCAAAGCTTGTTTTTCGTCTTTTCTAAAGCTTGGCGAGAAAATTTGACATCATGAGCTTTCTGTCAATTTAAGTCGGCTGCTGTTGGTGTGAACCCCCACGTGGTGGTGATATTTGATGTCGGCAGTTACTTTGGTTAAACTCTACCAGATTGCATCGCGATATACGAGATCAGCAAGGTTGAAATAACCGTACATGCTAGCTAAAATGGTTGGAATATGCATGGTACAGTCTATAACCCAAGAGCTTGGGATAACACTCAAGGTATGCTCAGGAGTACTCAATCAATATGAAACTTGCTCTCATATCTATCATGATATCACCTAATCATATCCCAACTTAACTCACCAATCAATTACGACATATTCTCAATTCTCTCTCACATTGCTTTTGTGTAGAGCCTCCTCTCACCCTTTAATAAAATCCCTCCATGTGAAACGAAACGAGGCTCTCACCTGTCCTTCTATCACATCAATTTAACCTTTAGGAACAATTGTCATCCGCCAATAAAAGCCTTCATATTTGAAACAATCCACCCCATGGCCTGTCGTGCCGTTGGCGCGCTTCGACTTGCAGGGATCATATCTAACAGCCCAGACCTTGTCATGATCCACCCAAGGAATCGAGACGACATGACAGTTATCTTAGAAACAGAAGCAGTCTGAGAAAATACACCCTTGTAAACCTCCCTTGTTCTTGGAGTTTTTCCACCGTGATTCCTCTCGGAGACGTACGTATGTCAACCCAAATCCAGTTAACGCACCGGGATATTAAGGTCTCCTGCATATGAGCCTCCGATCCAGTGATCGCCACTGAAAGTGAACAAGGATAGCATAGCAGATAGCAGGAAATATATATCATGTTCCATGGCCATCATCGTGTTCTGTTTCTCTTCAAGCCAACGCTTGTTCCATCGCTGCCTTCGTTCTTTTTTCCTACCACCGCCAGTCCGGTGTCTTTTTTCTTTCTACCGCTCGCGGTATATTCCATTCTTTAAACGACCCTGGTGGTCCCAACAGTCTCTACAACACATTCACTAACAAACAAAAATGCGTTTCACTCTCTCTTCCGCGACAGCCCTTTTGGGTCTTGTCGGTTCTTCTGCCGCTCAGATTCGATCTTCCGCCTACACCGACCCCAAGACCGGCATCGACTTCCAGCGCTGGGTGGACGATGACTTCACCGTCGGTTACGCCGTTCCCGAGACCCTCAGAAAGGACCTCATCGCTCAGATGGTCTTTCCCAAAGCCGGCTGGGGAGGTATCTCATTCAACGGAGGTATGATCGGTGGTATGCTGTTTGTCGGTTGGGCCAACGGCGATGACATCGTTACCAGCTTCCGTATGGCTAGCTCGTATGCCAACCCCGAGAAGTACACCAACACTACTGTCAAGGCGACACCTATTCCCGAGGGTACTTTCATCAACAGCACTCACGTATCGTACACTTTCCTTTGCGAGGGATGTGTGGTGGACAAGGTTACTACTCTCACCAAGGAGAACCCCATTGTTGGCTACGCTTACTCGACCATCGCTGTCGAGGGCACTCCTTCTGACCCCGAGGCCGCTCTGTCATACCACGGTGCTGGATTTGGTCAGTTTGGTCTTGACATCAAGGCCGCTGCCTCTGCCAAGTTTGCTGACTGGGCTGCCATGGCTAAGGAGGTTATCTCCTCTCCTGGCAATGGCTCTGGTGGCAACGGTACCATGCCTGTCCCTGGAAACTCTACCACCGTCCCTCCTACCACCTCCAACGTCACCTACGATGTCATCGTCGTTGGTGGTGGCCCAGCTGGTATCATCGCCGCCGAGCGTCTCGCCGAGACAGGCGTTAGTGTTCTCCTCATTGAGCGCGGCCCCGCCAACACCGTCGCTCTCGGAAACACACAGCAAGCTCTCCCTTGGAACAACTCCCTCACCCCCTACGATATCCCCGCTCTTGGCAGCAGCATGACCAGCATGTCCGGCACCAAGTTCTGCAGTGACACTGCTTCCACTGCTGGCTGTCTCCTCGGTGGTTCCAGCTCCATCAACGGCCTCAACTTCATCTACCCTCCTGAGCGTGATTTCCAGCGCTGGCCTCAAGGCTGGAGCTGGTCTGATGTGTCGCAGGCTGCTGACCGTCTGTACGAGCGCAACCCCGGATCGACTCTTCCTTCTGATGATGGAAAGTACTACGATGACATGACCTACCGCGTTCTCGAGGGATACCTCAGCGCCAAGGGCTGGAAGGAGGTCGACTCTATTGAGCAGCCTAACGAGAAGCATCAGGTCTACTCTCGCTGCTCGTGGTCTATCAAGGATAACATGCGTGCTGGTCCTGCTCGCACTTACATGCCTTTTGCCAAGGCTCTGCCTAACTTCACCCTCAAGCTCGAGACCAAGGTCATTCAGCCTATCCGATCTGGCAGCATGATCACTGGTGTTCTAACCCAAGCTGCCGATGGTAGCAAGCAGATCATCAAGGTCAAGGCTGGAGGCAAGGTTGTTCTCGCTGCTGGTGCCATGTCCACTCCTCGTCTTCTCTGGAACGCTGGTATCGGCAAGTCTGATGCCCTCGCCATTGTCAAGGAAGGTGCTTCTCGCACTGGCGTTACCCTCCCTCCTGCTTCTGAGTTCATTGATCTCCCCGTCGGTCACCACCTCCAGGACCACGCTCAGGTTATGCTCCAGTTCAAGACCAAGAGCAACTTCACTGCTTACAAGTTCAACAACATTGCTACCGAGCCCGTTACCTCTGACCTGGATCTTTACATGCAGGGCTCTGGACCTATCACCCAGGCTGCTCAGCGCATGCACCTCTGGACTTCGGCCAAGGGCGCTGATGGTCGCGTTCGCTACCTCCAGGGTACCGCCAGTGCCATGGCCGACGGTATCATCACTGTCCGCACATTCCTGACCCACGGAACTTCTACAGTTGGAGAGCTCGGTATCGCTGCTGGTGGAAACACCATCCTCAAGACAAAGCCCTGGTTGATTGACCAGGAGGACCGCAAGGCTATGGGTGACTTTGTCCAGTACTGGCTTGACCTCACCAAGGGTAGCAACTCTACTCTCTCCTACATCACCCCCGGTGCTACCGTTGATGATATTCTCGCAACCAAGATGATCAGCGGCGACCACTGGATGGGCAGCGCCAAGATGGGCGTTGACGACGGCCGCAAGTCCAACGGCAGCAGCGTCGTTGATCTCAACACCAAGGTCTACGGTACCGACAACCTCTTCGTTGTCGATGCATCAATGCACCCCGATCTTCCCACGGGTAACACCCAAGCCATCATCATGGTGGCTGCTGAGCACGCTGCTAAGAAGATTGCCGCTCTCAAGGTTGTCGGTGGTGGTAGCAACTCTACCGCTCCTGAGCCCATTGCTACTCCTACGCCTGTTCCCACTCCTTCAAAGGGTACCAAGTGCAAGCGAGCTCTTCGTCGTGCTGCTCGTAGGTCTATTGACTTTCGACGACGATCAGTTTACTAGACGTAGAATCTGAGAATTTGTTAGTGAAGCGAAACAAATATTTCTTGTGTATATAGTAAGAAGATAAGATCTTTGGTAGCTGTAAATAAAAATAGCAAGTTGATCCAACCAATTATTTATGTTTCCCTCGTGCATACAAAGAGTGAGATTTGCAAGAATGATGTTCCAGTCAGCATGAAAATGCCCCATTTATAGCTCTGCATCTGAAGTTTACTATTGGTCAATTGATCCTCGGTTTCGCATTCGTCATAAGCTCGGGATCGGGTCGATTTAACTCCCCGTCAGCGCGTCGTTAACCAAAATTCCCAACGTTACAGTACCACAATTTCTCTTTCTCTCAACATCCCTCGGAACGAGTCCGAGCTGCATTGTTTCCGCCAACAACTCTTATATCCAGTCTCTGTCACCATGGAAGGTGGGACGGACCAAACAAAGTCCACTCGCGTGGGGTACAAAAAGTCCCGAAATGGATGTATACGGTGCAAAAAGCGGCGAGTCAAGGTCCGTCAATAGACTACGTTCCGCTGACTAGTGTGGATTGGTACTAACTCCAAGGCGTGATGCAGTGTGATGAAGAGGCCCCTTGTTCTGCCTGTGTTAGACACAAAGTCCGTTGTAGTCTTGAAATGTCGGAGTCGAGCTATCACCAAGATATACAACGGTCTCTTCAACCACCCAGCCACAGTCTAGCCGCCAATAGCCCGTCATCGTTGATATCAGGATCCTTGTTCTCTAACCCTCTAGACGAACCTGACTGCTGGGTATCCACCGCCGAGCTCATGCTTCACTATACTACCGTTACATACAAAACCATGGTCTTCTCTGAGAGTACAGTTGCCACCTTTCAACAACACGTGCCACAAGAAGCTCTATCATTCCCGTTTTTCCTCCGTCAAATCCTGGCCTTTTCAGGCTATCATCTCGCCCATCTCCATCCCGAAAGAAGACATTTCTATCTCCTCCAAGCATCAAAGCATATAAATTCTTCCATACGCGGCATAAGAGAAGCACTCTCTGAATCAGTTACGTCGAGAAACTGCCACGCTTTATACGGCAGCACGACATTCATAGTAGTCAACAAATTCGCAGCATTTCCAAACTGCGATGACTTTCGCAACCACGGATGTTCTCTACCAGTACAAAGTCTAATGGAAATCTTCTCTCTTGTAAACGGTATGGAAGCCGTGCTGAACTCACCAGGAGCCGCACATCTCCCGACCGGCCCTTTAAAAGAACTCTTCTGCGACACGACTGTTACCCATACAACAAGCCATCTGCTTCGCGGTCTCTCCGAAAGATTACCCGAGCTTGCACGTCGAATCTCATCAGACTTTATGGAAGATCAGTGCAGAGCTGCATTGACATCCGCCGTTCAGTCTATCACGGCTTGCATAGATAACTCATTGGGAACACTTAACAGAGCGTCGCCTCCAGAGTTGAGAATAATATTCTGGTGGCCCATGACTGTGTCGCGAGACTTTTTGGATTTGGCTGTATCTGGACACCCTTTGGCTCTTGTTATTCTCGCATATTATGACATTTTGCTGTATTGGGGTGAATCAGAGTATTGGTTCTTTGAGAATTGGGCTGAGACGCTTATTAATGCTATCGTTGAGAAGGCCAGGGGATCCTCGTGGGAGGATTTGCTGGGCTGGCCGGTTGAAGTAATTCTACATCCGTAGGATATACGCATAAAATTTGCAGTTATTAGTGCTTATCAGAAAATGGATAGGGACCAGGATGGTCATCCTCTGATACGATGAAAATATCCTTTTGGCAATTCTTTCCGGTCTGTAGTGACCACCATCCCCACTCAGCTGTATTACTGATGGCGATTAGTCACTATTCAAGCGCTATGATCTTCACCAGGATCGTTACGGAAGACGATTGGGTTGAATCGGTTTAACAATTTTACAAGTGATCGGCATTTTGTCTCACGTATACTCTTGATACTATGTGTAACCAAGTCCTTAGGGATCTACTTGCTAGCAGTGAGACAGGTGCAGCGCCACGAGAGACTTATCGTACAGGCTCGAGACATCTTAAGTTACACTCAACAGTATTTAGTGACATCTGTAAAGACAAACATGGTCTATCACATGCGAAGAACACAAGCAATTACCGAACAAGAGCGACGAGATAAACGAATACATCTGCCGACAAGAATACGAGTCTTATTTCGAGGGTTACAGTTGCAATGGCCTATGCTACAAAGATAAGCACGGCCGTGCCATTAAAATTACACTATACGCATGTCTCTGGTTAAGCACGACTAAAGGAATGTTTGCTTACGCCAAGTCTCAATTAGTCCATTTCGGGAAATGAGGATCATCTTGGTCAATGGAGAGGGATCCTTTAAGATTATTTATTAAAATCTCACGCTCCTCAAAATTTTTTGTCCTTGATCAGATCTGTCTTTGTTCCAAAAACATAGCATCCAGGTAAAAGCATGGATAACAGCACCGAAAATATGGCAGAAAAGCCAGCCTCACGCCCACCGCCAATCCTCTGTCTCGGCGCTCCTCGCACAGGCACAGCATCTCTAATGGCTGCCCTCCAAATCCTGGGTTACGCCCACGTGCATCACGGATGGGACGCCTCCGAACGTGACGACCTCCAATGGCAATGGCCCATTTTCGACCGTGCAGCCGACGCGACATACCCCAACATCGCCACATACAACGGCAAAGGATTTTCGCGCGCAGAATGGGATGAGATATTCGCAGAGTACGACGCCGTTTCTGACATAGCCGGTCTAAACGCCGAGTCAATAGTCAAAGCATATCCCGACGCCAAAGTCATCCTCGTCGAGCGCGACATTGAGAAATGGTACAAGAGCGTCCTACAAATTTTTGAAGGCCCGACAAACCCCCGGCAACGCAAGTTCGCCCTCAAAATTGGTGAATTAGCTGGGTATCAGAGCGTCAAGGCGAGCTACAAGATGCACCAGGGCTGGACTGGTGCGCCGACTCCCGAGACGACAGTTGAGCACTTGAAGACGGCGTATGTCAGACACAACAAGTTTATTCGAGACAACGTACCCAGTGAGCAACTTTTGGATTTCCAGCTCACGCAAGGCTGGGAGCCTTTGTGTCGGTTTTTGGGAAAGGATATTCCGGACGTGCCGTTTCCCCATGCAAATGATTCGGCAGAGTATGCTGCTAGGGGCAAACGATTGGGGAGGAAGATGATCAAAAGGGCTTTGATAAATTTGATTTTTCCTTGTTCCCGATAAAGAGTGAGTGTTATATCACATGTATTACTGCAATCTGCTATTTGCACCGCAAGCCGATTCGCCAATGCTTATGTATACAATAGTACATATAAATTACAGAATAGTGAGTAAATAAGTAAATTACCAGCAACAAGTGACCTTTCCCAAGAACCTGCGGATGATATACCGAGGGTATCATTTAAGGAGAGTCTGTGTTCTGTGATGACTACTTTCAACGTTGTCTCTTTGCTCTTCTCTCGAGAGAATAGGACTTGTACTACACAATGCACATTTGACCTGTTGATGCATTGGGCGTGAATGAGGGGCACCAGGCCGAATCATCGGTCATGGCTGGCTGGAGGCCTGCCAACTGCGCCTTCAACGCGACTGCTGAGATCTCTGAGCCTTGAAATGGTGAATAATCTTGTTGCAGTCAACTTAAAGGACTCAATAGATCGCCTTTGTTTCGAACATTACGAGTCAACTCTTATGAGAATCGGGTATTTCTAATGGTTTTGTACACCATACCAAGTCCAATAAGAATAACTATCAACGACTAAGTTATCCTGGGTTTCAACCAGCCATCAGGCATCCATGCAGTCCTCGTAACAGTGGCTTTTGTCGTGCAGAATGCCCGCCTCACTTTACGACCTAACGTTAACCAATCAACTTTGCCACCAAAGCCGAATAGCACGTGGTATGTCTCATTCAGCTCATCCGCTCAAACCGAGTTCTTGCATCTTTCACAACGCAACTCTTCCAAATGCAACAATGTCTGGAGAAAACGAGGCCTCTGGATCGACTGAGTATACAGTTGGATGGGTCTGCGCCCTTCCACTAGAAATGGCCGCTGCCAGAGGAATGCTGGATGAAATCCACCCAGATCTCTCACATCGAGATCCTCATGATAGCAATTCCTACATCTTGGGCAAGATTCGTGGCCATAATATTGTCATTGCCTGCTTACCTGCTGGGATTTACGGAACAAACCCTGCAGCTACGGTTGCCAACAACTTGCTCCGATCGTTTAAGTCCATCCGGTTCGGTTTGATGGTCGGAATTGGAGGTGGAGCACCAACGGCACAGCATGACATTCGACTAGGTGACGTGGTAATCAGCCAGCCTTCGAAGGAATTTGGAGGCATCGTCCAACACGATCGAGGCAAGATAACATCGCAAGGAGGCTTTGAACGAACAGGCTCTCAGAACACGCCGCCTACACTTCTATTGACTGCTTTGTCCCGTCTCCAAACCACACATATGGCTGAAGACAGTCAAGTCCCCGACTTCCTAGCTCAGCTTATCGTAAAGAGCCCGAAGCGGATGAAGTCCGAGTTCAAGTATCAGGGCGCCTCGAATGATCGACTGTATCAGGCAGACTATGACCATGCCGAGCCGGAACATCCAACATGTGATGAATGCGACAAAATGAAGATTGTTCGCCGAGTAGACCGAGACGATACCGACCCCTTCTTCCACTATGGAATTATAGCTTCTGGAAATCAGGTGATAAAGGACGGTAAAACACGACAACGTCTTAGTCAAGAGTACGGGGCGCTGTGCTTTGAGATGGAGGCAGCAGGATTACACGACTTCCCATGCCTCGTCATCCGTGGCATCTGCGATTATGCAGACTCCCATAAGAACAAGGTCTGGCAGGGATATGCTGCAGCGACGGCGGCAGCTTTTACAAAAGAGCTTCTGCTTCACGTGGCACCGGAACAGGTCCTGAAAGAGAGAAAGCTCCTTGCCGAGCTTGTATCAGGTTAGTGAATTTCTCATAATATTTATGCTGGGAGTTTGTTACTCAAATGTTGAAATGCGGGGGTCCCAAGTCTTCATGATAGTTGTCAGTCATATTCGCTCCAGCAGTTATATCGATCTGATTGAAAAATCCCCATGAATGTTGGCGTAAGAACTTGCTGACATCGATTAGTTGCCAAAGAAAGCCACGAAACTTCAAAGCAGAGTCTCGCCGAACAGAAATCCATCAAGTATGTATGCTCTTACAACCCATGTCTCATACTATGGGCCTCGTATTAATTATAAATAGGTCAATGATGGAGAATCGACCAATTGACCTTCCCATAGTCCACAAAGCTCGTTATGACAGCGAAGACGTCAAAAGCAGTCCAAAGTGCGAACCTGGCACTCGAGTTCGTATCCTGGGAGTCATAGAGCAATGGGCGAACCAAGATGTGGATCAACCGTTGTTTTGGCTTGTTGGCCCTGCAGGCACCGGCAAATCTACTATCGCCAGAAGCATTATTGAGATTGTCGAAACAGAGACACGGTTGCTTGCTGGATATTTCTTTAAACGAGGAGAGCAGGACCGGAACAATACTAACCGACTATTCTCTACGATTGCTATGCAAATTGCTGATGCTCTTTCTCCCTTCCGGCAAAGCCTTCGAAATTCACTTCGATATTTAGACAAAGATGCAGTGGAAAAGTTCAGCCTTGAGAAGCAGTTTGAAAAACTCCTCTGGCAACCTTTTGAGATCTCTCAACTTGATGAAAAGGGCCAGCTGAGAATAATAATCATCATCGATGCTCTTGATGAGTGCGAGCGGTTTGAACATCTGCCACGCGTTTTGGAACTATTGGCAAAACTTTGCACGATCCCTAAGATCCGGTTACGTGTCTTAATCACCAGCAGAGCTGACCCTGATATCGTCGGGGCATTTGAACCACACACGAAGAACAAAGTTGTTCGAGTTTTGCAGCTCCATCGCGAGTTCTCCGAAGACACAAAGGTTGACATCAGAAGCTTTCTTAAGGCAAGATTCAAAGATATCAGAAGCAAAAGGAGTGTACAGAAAAACCCATGGCCAACTTCGGAGGAACTAAATTGCCTTGTTCAACTTTCTACGACACCTGAGCCCTTATTTATCTACGCCGCGACGCTTTGTCGGTTTGTCTCTGATAGGCAACGGGGTCCTATTCGGCAACTAAGCATCTGGCTGGAGCAAGGGGGCAAGCCTCAGCTTCACCAGATATATACTCCCATTCTGGATCAGGCATTCTCTGACTTTGATGAAGAAGAATTTCGCCAGAAACTACAGTTCTTGGCTGTCATTACACTCCTTGCAAGACCACTTTCGACAAAGTATATTACCAGCATCCTTGGGATAGATCTGGACGACATTAGCTGGTGGACTCCAAGGTTGTATGCGGTCTTACATGTACCGCCTGGGTCCGAACAGCCCATAGAGCTGCTCCATAAGTCCTTCAGCGATTTTCTGATCACTGATTCTGTCTTGAATAAGTATCGGATAGATACATCTGAAGTACATTTCACTCTTGCAGAGAAATGTATTCAGCGGATGAAAGCGGGACTTAAGCAAGACATATGCGATATTCGGAGTCCAAGCGCAGTTAGGAAACTCATTGATCAAAACAGGATTCGCCGCTTTATTACTGCCGATCTCCAGTATGCCTGTGTCTACTGGTTTTATCACTTGAAATGCAGCAAGAGATCACTGAGCAACTTCACATACAGTTTTCTCTATGATCATCTCCTCCATTGGATAGAGGCTTTAGCACTCTTGGGGCAGCTCACCGAAGGCGCATTTGTCTTAGGAAGGCTTTTGGAGATGAGCCAGGTATGTCAATTATGCCTTCATGATACCATTTATCTTACTATTTATAGACATGCGAGGAGAAAGACGAACAATTTGTACATTTTGTAAAAGATGCAAATCGAGTTATGTCTTTTTTTGGTTCCATAGTTGACCTTGCCCCTCTCCAGTTGTATGGCTCATTGCTTTTCTTTTCTCCCATTACAAGCAAGGTGCGACAGGTCTTTTGGTCTCAACGAATACCCCGGAATGGCCAGATCGAAGGTTCAGATACTGACTGGGACGCACGACTACAAGTCTTTGATTCAATTCACTGTACATCACTTATCTTCTCACCGGATGGGCGTCTTCTAGCATACGGAGGTGTTAGGGAAGTTGTAGTTCGGAACATTATCACAGGTGCAACTAAATGCGTCATCGAGAGCCATGGGGAGTATGTCAATCAAATGGCCTTCTCAACTGATGGTAATTTACTTGCATTGGGATATTTAGCAGGAAATATCAGAATCCTGAATATAGAGACAGGTAAAGTTGAACTCATATCTACCCAGAGAAGCGAGGGATTATCTTTTCTGACAGATGGCCATCTTGTCATGTCTTTATCACGAAATGGGAAGATCAGCTGCTGGGAAAAAAGGGAAAGCGCCTATCAGGAAAAGCTTGGATGCTCAGATACGGTTGGAGAAGGCTCTGTCATCAGTGCTACCTTCTCAACCTGTATGAAAGTATTGGCAGTTCAGCGTTATTGGAACTGCGTTGAAGTCTATGACTTGAGGGACGGCATAGAACTTACCCTGGCCCTCGCCATTACCCATGACCTACTGTCCCGTCACCTTTTGTTCTCAACAGACAGCCGGCTATTGGCGTCGGTGTCAGAAACCCGTCGCGTACTTACCATCTGGGATCTCAAAACAGGTACTGAGAAGCTATCAATACGCCCTGGAGATGACATACATAGTATTGCTTTCTCGCCTGAAGGTCGGGTCATAGCATCAGGGACATATGGATTTATCCATTTGTGGGATCTGGAGACTGGTTATCACAAAACATCTTTGCAAGAGTCTTTTGGACCCGTGCCCCCCATTGCTGCACTGGCGTTTTCCCCCAATGGCTTACTGCTGGCATCCTCCGAAAGCCTGTGGGATATGACACTACAACAGAACTCAGATATGACCGACCGACACAGCCGTTATATCACAGAAGTGACCTGGTCACCCAATGGCCGTCTTATCGCATCCGCCTCAAAGGACGAAACCATTCAGATCTGGGATGCAGTAACATGTATACGGCGATGGATCTTAAAGGGCCATAAAGGTTCTGTCGATGAACTCTTGTTCTCATCTGATAGCAATCTGCTGGCTTCGGCATCAAATGATAGAACTTTACGAATCTGGTGTATGGACTCCGGCGTGTTGCAGAACACCTTCATGGGCGAACGGGGATTCATTTCAAACGTGGCCTACTCTCGAGATGGGAAGATGGCGGCATCAATTTCTTCATCTCCGAGAAGTATGGTGGTTAAACTCTGGAGAGCAGAAACCGGTACACATTTACGCACGTTCGAAATCCCAAAAACAACTATCGAACGTGAATGCGCCTCCACAACCTTTTCACCGGACGGTCGCATCATTGCTGTAATCACATTAGCGGGTTCGCTGATATGCTGGACTACTACCACTGGTGAAAAGATCCAGGAGATACGACCCATCTTCCCTATCCTCAGAATCAAGTTTTCACCAGATAGCCAGTTGATAGCAGTGGGAAGCTATTTATGTATAGACACCTGGCGTGTCAGTTCTTCATCACGTTTGCATACCTTTTTATCCGGGGGTATTTCGTCCGATTCTCTTCCGCTAGCCTTCTCCTTCGATGGAAAGCTATTAGCGTTAGCTACCAGTGACTCAGGGTTCTGTGTCTGGGATATCTCAACTGGAGCAAATAAGTATGCACTCGAGGGCCACGAAGGAGTTGCCACAGCCGTGTCATTCTCGCCCGATGACCAGATGATAGCAGTGGCATCGGATGATAAGTATCTTCGAATATGGAAATTTACTTCACAATCTAGATCGCATCTGGAATTAGGGCACAATGAGGAAATCTCATTCCTTGACTTCTCACCTGATGGGCGAGTCCTGGTAGCGGCATCACCACAAAACGTCATTTGGCTCTGGGACACATCATCAGGCTCTGAAATAAGGAGGATATCACACTTGGAAGGACCCATCAAAAACATTGATTTGTCGCCTGATGAGCTTGTTGTTTCAATACTTTACCCTGGACGCACACGTTTCTGGAATGTCTGGAATGACATGAATCTTCAAGTACACAGATATAGCCTTGCTGCAACTACTTCAGAAGACGGGGTTAAACAAAACGCGCGCAAACTTTCGCTCGAATATGATATAAACTGGATATGGGAAGGTTCACAAGCTCTACTGTGGATACCCCCGCAGCACAGGCCAGGGTCATTTCTTTCATGGGCTAGTAAGGACTCCAGCATCTTTATTGGTTCTGTTTCAGGCCATGTCATTCGATTTAAAACTACCTAGTCACCGCAGAGGTCTATTGGTTGAGGCAGGGAAGAAATATAGAGAAAGAAAGAAAAACAGTACCACTACTGACGCGGATTGATATGCAGATTCACAGGTGGAAGGGCGAAATAGTCTATTAGCCAGTCTGAAGTTACTTATTGTTAATCTAGAACGAGAATCATCGGAGTCTTTGCATACTGAGCTCATGTGCAAAGGGATGAAGACGTCATAGGGTTCAAAAGACCAGCGTGAATCAAGTTTATTATATAGTGAGCAGATCACCCTCTAGATACTCTTTACACAGAACATGCAACGTTCTTATGGTAATTATGCATATGACCACTTTTGGATCGATACTAAGCCTGCTTCTCATGCACATAACTCGGGAGCTGACATAGAACTCGGAGTCAATGAGAAGCTTAATGATCTGTAGATTCACCCTAGATAATACCATGTTGATACGGCGATTACCCACAGATTGCAACTTGGTTAAAATCGTATCTGCTGGCTGTGTTGCCCTTCTAGGTAAAGCGTGCTCGTAACACTGCCCATCTTGGCTAGTTATTATGCTTCTGATTTCAACATTCCTTCAACTCCAGTGGGGTCATTACTCAAAGCCAATATTCCATTCATTGGACCTATAAGATAACATGACAATATCTTGTGTATTCTTCGGGACCAGAAAACCAATTACCCAGAGTTTTACCTTGGTTTAGCATTCTAAACAACAAGATTGGACAATGGTGCTAGAAACAGATAGCCGGGATACGGGCCGAACCCCCGAGAGCGGAGCATGACTACCTCCACGTTGATTGGGAATAACCTATATCATCATAGTCTCAGATCACACAGTTTCCATCTGATTCCACGATATAGCTCTTACTCTTTTTCCTATCTGGAATATTACCGAGCAAATAAAAAATGAGTAACCCCCGAAATTACAACTGGCAGCAGACAGAGTCTGAACTATGGCAGCGTCATATCGACGAGATTGAAGAGTTTTACTCAGCAATGGTAGTTCTCTACGAAGGAAGCGGTCGCATGTTTTTTGGAATTACTGCCCACATCTCACTCGCCTTCAAAAATACCAAGAGCCTTATCTCAGAAGATGCTGAGCGCGAGGTTGACCAAGCCTTGCGCAAAGCATGGCTTGCGTTGAGATATGACCACCCCACACTGGCGTCCCAAGCAACACAAGACCCTGAAACTGGCGAATGGGTCAAGACATACAGAAAATTTGGTGGAGAGTCAGATGAGACTGCTTGGATTGAAAAGACCCTCGTCCATATCACCAATGGTCAGACTGGCAACGAGTGGGCAAACTCGGATCCTCCGGCCCCAAGAGTCCCTACGATGTTTGTTCTCCATCTCCCGACTGAACATCGAGACGACGGCTCGCGAAGTATCCGCCGAGATCTCGTCTTGCGCTCTCCGCACGATATCATCGATGGCATCGGAACACTCATACTACTCAATAACTTCATCACTCTCGCAGCAGAAGCTTACGAACAAGGTGAAGCCTACGAACCTCCAACCCTAGATGGAGGTGAGGCATCAAACTTAAGTCCCTCATACCGAATCGCTGCCAATATTCCTGAGAAGCTCTCGCAGGTTCAAGTCGATAGACTGGGATCCATGGCTGCTCAAAAAGCCGCTGTAGCATCTGATCCCAGTGTCGAAGTTCTTGCCCTTCCATTTCGGAAAGGAGCAAGTGTACCAGGTCGCCATCAACGCGTGGCGCTTACCTTCACCAAAGAAGAAACCGAACAGCTTCTGGTTGCCTGCAAGACCGTCAAAGCCACTCCAACCCACGTCTTCCATGCTGCTGCTGCCATCGTTGTGCGTGACCTCCAAGACAGACCCGCCGAAACAAAGACGGTCAGGTACATCAACTACATTCTACAAAATGAGCGCCCAAACTGTTCAGAGCCATATAACTCCACGAAACATCCAGCTGCTGTATACCATTCCGTCTCTGGCCAAAGCCTCGTGGTAGACATGGACCTGCACTCCACGGACCAGCTTTCTGAAGTGGCTGCTCGCAAAGAAGAATTCCACGCAGTGTTGAAGACCATCAAGGATTTTTACCTCACTGTCAAACAAGACAAGGAGTTTTACATCCTTGCGCCAACGATGTTCTCCCAACTTACTCCGGCCTTACCTCCTTCCCCACGTCCTCTTCCAATTCCCCCTCCCAATGCTCATCCATCTGTATCGATCTCGAGCATGGGACGCGTCGAGGCCATCGTAACACCCGAGACCAAGAGTATTACTGCTCGGGATCCGTGGGTAACGGGAGAAGAACTTGGGAATGGACTTGGATTGTTTTTGGGTACGTTTCGAGGCGAGCTGTGCTTGAGTGCCGCGTATAATGATGCTTGGCATACGGAGGGGGATGTGAGGGGGTATCTGGAGCGTTGTAAGGATGTTGTGTTCTTGGTGCTTGGTATTCAGACGTAGGTTGTAGGTCGTGGGAGATTGTATGCGAATTTCGATAGCTAAATTGAACATGCTAAGCCATTTACATCAGCTGTAAATCAGTCTCGCGTTGTCAAATGTTCCTTTTTGCTGGACGAAGGATGAGATTGACCGAGATCGAACCAGAGACAAGCAGTTATTTTAGCTTGTGGTTGTAGGCCTGATTGGAAAGCTGCTACCAGGACATTTGGGAATGATCTCTTCACTTCGTTGCCTTTGTGGACAATCGCCTTGCCACTCAGATAGACTGTCTCACTATATTAATCAGATATCTGATTGCTTGGTTAAAACTCCGCATCGTTATGTCATTCTCTCCGATCCAGAACTTAACAAACTGACCCTCAAGATAAGTTGATGTGAAGCTAACAAGTAACGATATGGGGAAGGTGAACAACCTAGACCTTGATGGCCGCTTACTCGCTACTACGCCGCAACATGTCCCTGACCCAACACACCGGGAACTTCTGTGGCAATAACAAGTTGGCTTTATCAAAAGTTCAACCTAGAACCAGAATAGCGATGAGATCGGTTTATCAAGGCTCAAAGGTATGTTGGCAATCCGCCACAAACCGTTTCGCCGCTTACTGCCCTACGAAAGTTTGATCATCAGTAACGTTTTATCAAGTCTGCATATCGATCATTCCCAGTGGGGTAAAAGGCGAGGTCACCGAGACATAAGTGTGTGTGTGCCCCGAAATGGAAGCTCCCTAGTCTAGGAACCTTTGACAGGCTGGGGTAAACTAGGATCATACGGTATCCACCAGACCGCATCGGGGACCTTTGCCTTGGGCAAGCTGAGATGATATGGGGTTGGGATTGATAGGGGCGAGTGGAAAAAGGGACCATGGGGTAGTAACAGAATTTGGTTATCGTTACTTGTTGGAGCTGACATGGTGCATCGGCACGTGAAGGGAAACTTGGTACCGGGGATGCAGGAAAAGGAAGTTGGAAATAGAGGATTGCACTATGGATGGATGTTTCCTTTTTTGATAATGTATGTTTTGTTGGCGGTATTCAATTTGTTGGTAAGGAAGTGGCAATGTTGGAAGGTCGATATTCTGTCCTTTTGATACGTTGTTGAGACCAACCATAACCAAGTCGAACAATACAACTGTACCTCTCATTAACCCCGATTTGGATGTTATCCCCTCGCTTTGAAAATACACATGTTAAACCGACTCAAACTCGATACTATTGAGCTTGACCGAATATTGTCATTACCCTCGAAGCCATCTCGTGATATCTAATCTAGATACGAAAACCCAATTATCTAAGCTTACTAAACCTTTACCCATCAATCAGAACGTCTTGATCGACTGCACCATGTATCAAAACTACAGGGATGACGATCCTCAATATCGTCTCTTGGCCTTTTTTTTTTTTTTTTTTCCAAAATAGATATCTACTTGTCGCGTGGCAAATAGCGCACACAAAAACTCTCCAAACGTTGCATTTCGCCTCAATCCTTGGCCCTCATCGCCGGGATACCCAAAGACCGCTGATCTATTTCTTTATGTAGACAATTTTCGGATTTTAGCGATGATAATGCCAATTTTTCCAGAACACTTCTCAACACCATCACCGAGAAATTGGGAACATGATCTTCGATGATGGCAAATAAATTAAATATTATGCATGCATCAAGTGGCATGCGACAGGCATAGGGTAGGATGGGTTTTGCCCCCAGATTACAGAGCTGAGAGAGATAGCATCACGATCGCGCGGAAATCGTGTGGAGCATAAAATAATTCCCAAAATGGCTTGTCGTACAATGCGGTAAATGACAAGAACAAGAATAACAACAGGCGTTTAAACGGTAGGGCGGCAGATGCGAAAACAGGTATAGCGGTGATTGATGCGAGGCGCTTGACAAAAGTCCGTCTTGTGGCCGATCTGGTGATTGATTCCTACACAAAGTACCCAAGACTAGTGAACGGGCTGGGCTGGAGCTGGCACTGGAACTGGAACTGGGGGTTGGGCGAGCAACTAACGAGGCATGGGTTATGTTATGGGTATGGGGGACAGATATCCATGCCTTGGCATTCTCGCACCTCGGCACTCCATAGCGGAATCTATAGTGCCTTGCCAAGGGGGCTGTTACTGCTTCTGACAGATTGCGGGGGAGGCGAGATGGAATTATTAATTGATTTGTGAATGGAGATGGGAGATGACTTTAGGTTGATTGATCAATTGTACAGTTGAACAGAGTAGAGTAGACTATGAATCAATGACGTTGTGATATCTAAATGTGATGCGATTGATGTTGCACAAGCTAATAACTGTACCAATAATCAGTCAGTTATTACAATACCCAGTTAGTAGGAACAACATCAGATATCTATCTTATCTAAACGAGAATCGTCATATCCAATCCTACATTCCGCAGTTCGGGACCAACAGACGAGTAAAGAGCCCCACGTCGTAAGTCGCGTGTAGCAGTCAGTCAGTCAGTCAATGTTTGGAGATAAAAAAAGGCCCTTCTCCAAAACAGTTTAACCATCAGTAGGGCCACTAACAAAGGGTCCCCGCAGAGAGAGAGCATGCCAAGCATAACAAAGGTTCCCCGAAACTTGTAGCCCAATTACAATGGTCTGACCCCCTGCGCGGACAAATACACTGGTTTGGGTTTAGTGTGTCGCCCTTTGTTTGATTTGATTTGATAGGAGGCGGGTACACAAGATGTTGGTTGATTGAGATATTGTTAATAGGTAATAAATGGGGGGACTGCGTTATCGGAGATTCCATTTAAATCAGGAGATTTTTGGCCAAGTGAGTAATAGTTCTGGACCTTTTATTTATTTTTCGGATGATTTGATGAAGCGATGTCGGGTAACAGAGTGGAAATAATTATCTTGGCAGAGAGAGACAAAAAATTGGAGAGGTACTTGGAGTAGTAAGAGTAGAGTAGGCTACTTGTTGTTTAGTTAGTACTGTCACACCCAATTGATATGTGCATCAATGCAAAGTAACCATCAAGATAACCATAAACCTTGCCTTGTTTAACCATTTCATTAATCAGTGGCGTTCCCGTTGCCTCCCTCCCTTATTCCCTCCCCCTCTGCCCGTTTCCTCGGTTCCACCCGCTATCCCTCCCTCTCCTGTCTC
>JAAVUC010000367.1:0-13054 GCA_014898925.1 Fusarium nelsonii
AAAAAAGAGAGGCCGAGAGAGAACTAACAGCACTGCACGTACCTAAACCAAGCTTTTTTAGCACTGGTTCCAGGAACCCGACACCCCTCCCTCCCTCCCCTACCATTCGTATCGACAGATCTAGTGGACCAATACGACTCCCGGGCCAGGGCAATCCTGGTATAGATCAGGGGTACATTCAGCTTTGTATGTTGCGCTATCAGCTCGTCTTTTTTTCTCATTCGCCCTGCTTGATTGGACTGATGCAATAAGACGTACCTATCTTCGTACTGGCATTGTATCCAATGTTCGGCATTTCCTTAATATTCACAGGGCAGGGCGTCGGAGAGAAGAGAGCCTCCACTGCAAGGGAGGGCGAGAGCCTAAAAAGGAAACGTAGACATGTGTAAATAATAGACTCTACCGGGTTTTCTATCCCTTTGCGCAAAAAGCTTGTTCTTTTTTCTCCTTCCCTGCGTTTATACTTGTGATTGCGGTTGTGTCTGTTTGTGTCTTTATCCCACATGTAACTTATCCCAGAACGACACTCTCCTACAACTCTCCTCCGTCACCGACATCATGACAATCCGGTTCCTCGTCAACTTTGGCCTATTGGCCTTGCCCATTGCCATCACACTGGGTGTACTGATCGGTCTTCAGAGTCAGCGTGAATCGTCTGGCGGCCCGCCCTTGTTCAAGCCCGATCCTAAACCGACGGATGGTCCCAAGAAGAAGCATGGTATTACGACTGAGCAGCATTGTCAGAAGTCGTATGGTGTCCATCCCGAGACGAAGGGACAGGAGTATACACGTGAGTACTCTTATCGGCAGAAGTCGATTATCGTGTCCTGCAGAGTTCCGCTCTGGGGCGCGAGTGTGTGCGACTTCGATTGGGATGAGCTGCGCTGACCGTTTGATGTAGTTAATCCTAACCAGTGGGGTTGGGATGAAGGTGATGATGGAGGATTATGCTTATATGTAAGTTCACTTTTACAACGGTCATGTCAACCGTCCATCATGACATCTATCATGCCTCTGCCATGTATACTGACAATTGCAGGTCGACATGAATAACAACGAAACATACGCAACAAAGGCAACAGCCCCTCGCTGGTCCGTAGTATGGGAATACCCTCAAGGTCCCGAAACAGCTCCTGTCCACGCCTTCCCCAACATCAAAGTCGACGGCGACGTCTTCCCCGCCAAGCTCAGTGACATTGACAAGATCGATATTGACTTTGAATGGACGTACGCCATCGGTAACAAGTCCGCCAAGGGCTCCAAGCCTGCGACAAAAACAGACCTCACAGACCTCAAGGATCATTTGTTGAACGCCAACGTCGCTATGGATATGTTCATGGATAGCGACAAGACGAAGGCGCAGGACAGTGAGGATGCGTCGCACGAAATCATGGTGTGGTTCGCCGCTATCGGACCTGCGACGCAACCTCTCGGCTTTAACGTTGATGGATCGAATCCGATCGCGACAAAGACTCTTCAGGGTACCGAATTGTAAGTTGAACTCGTCGATGAGTGGCGTGGACTTGGAACTAACGGGTATAGCAAACTCTACTACGATACTAACCAGGCCAAGCAAAAGGTCTTGACTTGGTACGTCGAAAAGCCAGCCGAGAAATTCGAGGGTGACCTCTGGCCATTGATTGAAGAGATTCTCTCAATGGATAACGACGACTACCCTTCAGCATCAGACTACATCGGCTACATGTCATGGGGTACAGAAGCATACTCTGTCAACACCACCGTGACATTCGACGTTCCCAACTTGTCAATAAACGTTGCAAAGAAGGCTTGATTAGAAATGATAGATCATATGCATTAATGTTTTTTTAACATATATACGGAGTTTAATTTAGGTACCAATAGAATAATGAAGCAGCGATTATTGAATTGAAGATTTATTATTTGCAGCATGATCACAAGTTGCGTTAGATAGCATTGCCATGAAACAAACAAAAAAACGGCAGCCACGGTAACCATAACTCCCTTTAAAGTGAAGAGGGGAAATTAATCACACAAAAACGCCGTGGCTTGCAATGCATGGCTAGACTGTGGTGTGAGATGGAAGGGCTTGGAGAGTGGCGGGCGGCGAGCGCGAGATGGTTCGTATTTTTCTTTGATGGTGGTTTGAGATGTTTTCCAAGGGAGAGAGCTCTGATCAGGATTTGCACATGGTAGACCAGTCCCGAGGCTAGTGCTTCAGGTACCAACCTCGAGGGTCGCTCAGGGGGGTGTTTTTAGCAATCTAGCGATCAGATCAGTGCAGCTGTAGCGCTGTGATAAAGTCAAATAGTACCGGATGAACCGAGGGCACTGGAAGTCAATTGCATAACTATCTAATCCCGTCCGTCTTTTAATCACGATTATGTTGTGTTGTTCTACTCGATTTCTTTATGCTCGAAGCTCCGAATACAAGCTGTCAACCTTGAAAGTCAACGCGTAAAAACAGCTGATAAAGTAGACGTCAACAACCAACACGAAGTGCCATGAAGGGGTTATCAGCGACTTGCGTAAGTGGCAGGGAATCATACCCTAGCAGGCCTCCACTGCCCGGCGATACCAAAAACCAATCCCTGCAAGCCTTGCCCTGTATACCCTGCCATCAGCTGGCACGGGACCAGCATACGATGATACGACAATGGCTCTTATCAAAGGCATTACTGCAAATCTACGGATAGAACTGCAGAAGAATAGACGTCAACCTCCAGTGCTTTACGAAGTAGCTGCTATTGCTATGGGTAACAGAACGATAGTGTGTGTGTTGTTGACAACTAGTTGGGCTTGGCTGCATCCTGTCAAAACAGACAGGCGCCACGCTTTGGAACCAACAATGACAATTGCAGGCAGGGTTACAGTACAGTACCAAAAGGCGTACGTAACCCTCTTTCTCAAAACAACAAACAGTCCGTTAATGAGCGGGCAGTCCTAAAGCATGTCGTAGTCATGATGCGGATCCATCTTTTCTGTATGCGTACATACTCTCTGTACATCCCTATCTACGACGGTCGTCACCTCCGAGGGAACTCCATCCAGTGTTGTCAATCAGCAGGCAAGCATCATATGATAGAGAGAGGAGAAAAAAACACGAAGTAAGCGGAGCGCAGGTTGTCTTAGTGCTCGGACACCAAACTCGTGATGGACTGGTGTCTCCATTTCTGAGTGAACGACTCTACTCTTCCGGGCCGTGAGAAGATGTGACATGTCGATCTGTGTTAGACCTGATGAGCCAGCCACTCCTGCAGAAGATTCTGTAAGTATATCTCTTCTCTGTCACCGTTTTCACGAGATTGTTCATTTGGGGTTCTTTACATGATAATGCCACGTGAAGAAGTACCTAATTCGACTGACTCTTCCATTAAAGCCAATTGTAGAACCTTCCAAAAGAGCCACTGCAACGCCAGTCCAAAAATAACTCATCGTCGATCTGACCCGTATCAAACCCGTTCATTAAAAAAAAAATCGCTCTCTTAGCATGACACTAATTCATCTGAACCTTCGTCATGGAAATAGGAATAACCTTTTGTCTAGCTATCATTCGACGTCCAAGTCCTTGGCCCCGAAATTAAGCATTGCCCAGCTGTCTTTGCCAAGGGGGACGAACACCCCCTGATGGGTCTGTACCTTGCATCGGACGGTTTTTCCTTTTTTTTTCGCCCTTATTTAGTGCGGCCTGTAAAAATTTGACACCAAAGTCTTGGTCGGTCGTGGTAGAGATGAATGTTACGGTAGTAAAAGCTTATCGTGGCCAAGAAATCGTCAAATTAGACGGTAAGAGAAGCCTCAATGCTTGGGTGCTTCAGTGTTAAAGGCCGGGATACTTTGCAAGGTTCGTAATGATACAGGGGTCTGTTCTTATCTTTGCAACGGTCGGCCAACAGTTCAGTTGAGCATAACGATAGCGGGCTGACCGAATGTTACTCTACACTTAGCAGACGAAATATCGTTCATGTGAAAATAACACAAACCGGACTTTTCTAGCAGCGGTATCCCAACACCAGATTAAATAAAGGATTGCACTGCATTGCATTACACGCGGGGGAGGGATGATGTGATTGATCCATCACGGGAGGATCGCACTTGGACCAGGTGTCAGCACTTTCTCTGGGTATAATCCATTGGATTACAGAGGGTGAAAGCTTGGCGATTGCATGATATTATCATTATGAAAGAGATTTCTGTTGCAATAATCATTGTAAGTCTTTGGAGTTTTGGTGTCTCGGACCCAAAATATGCATAATTCATTCCCATTCTATTATAAGACTTTTCGTTTCATCGATCTTTACAGTACCTCGTAGGCCTGTGACCCACTGTAAGTATCGCCGAAAAACAGTGCTCAGTCCCTGTCGTTGTGAGGCAGTGCACATGATCCTACCCTATACCATCCGAAATCGTTGTCACTTCAAGGGCAATATCCTTGTTTTCTCGCTCGTGATACATACTCGAGTTCATCTTAATTTTCCCCAAAGCATCTCTTCACTTGCCATAGTGTCTAAAATATCCGATACTGAGCCGACGTCGCTCAAGACAAATAAACGCCTCTGTTCGGTTCCAATTACCCATCTTCAGTGTAGATTTTATATAACCAATACTCGTACTACGGTTCACAAACTTTACAGATGCCAGTTCTTATGCTTAACCCCCACCATCTTGAATCGACTCAGACATTTACGGCTTATGCAAAATATTATTTGTCGAAAGATTCCAGATACAGATCCTGAAACATCATTGGAATGTTGAAGGGATCAGTTGTCCACATATCCGGGTCATGTCTTATTTGAGCCTCCCTTGAACCAAGAATATCCACCCCAACCACGATCTAGATCGAATGGCAACAAAGCAGAGAGTCATCGATTGCCATCTGCTCTTTCAGTCTGCCCTTGCTCAAGTCGACATGTAATAGCCATTCCACATGCGTCCACCCACAATGCCTCGGCGAAAAGGATGTGGCTTTCTGCATACTCGGATGACATGACTGTCCGAGACATGAAGATTACACCATCCCGCGCAACTACATCTCACGATCCCTTGGAATCAGGGATATAGGTGGCTGTGGCGTCTCATTCGGGGATTGTAGTTGTACTACACATATATACGATCGAAGAACCTCAAACGAAGGGGTTGTTGCCGTGTGAAGATCGAGATGTCCCTTGATGGTAACGCCCTTCGGAGTTGCCAGCGTCGTGTGCATGCAACTTAGGCACAGTCGCTTCAAGTTACTGTTCATCACGTTCAATGATGTCCGTAACGAATGGAACTGTTGACTGACGCGCTTGGAGAGGTGTTTGACAGCCTCATCACGCAATGTGATGCCTTGTACCAAGTTTGTGTCAGAGGCATTGGTGGTATGGGACCGGCGGTGGAGACCCAACACGCGTCAAAAGACGACGAGAACTACGGCTACCATGGAGGTATTCCATAGAGGGTCGTGAATAATTAACATCTTCATCTAGTTGTACCAACGCGAGACTCGATGAAGACTGTTCGTATAGTGGTACCACGCTGCAAATTGCTGCCACGAAGTCGCGCAAGGCTGGATGATGTCCTCGAATGCAATAGCTGTAGTAATATACCGACAGATCTACCATCACTTCAATCACAACTTCATCTCGGATCCCTGGGTGTTGGTCAATGATAGATGATAGCTGGTATCAATAGTTATGGGGTATTCCCTCACGCGACGAAGAGAGAGCTGTTGAATACCAGGCGACCGCTATGCCTCAGTGATCTCCAACTGCATATGGATATTCCCAAACGTGGTTTGATAGTCGCGACGGTCCTCATTCGAGATTGAACAGTAGCTAGCACATGACCCTCGGCGAATCTGTCATATCCGGAACTGTCAGCGATGAAACGTACCTAAAGCCACCACCTCTTCTTCACTCACAGTTTGCAAACGCCAGCCCAACATCAAAAGCATCGAAGCATGGCCATGGCATCCCATTGAGCTGTATCTCGCGCGATACAGGGTATGAGCGTGGGCGCAACAGACTCCGAAGCTTTGCACCTCGACTCTTGAGCGCGATGCCATCTGCCATGTCCGCGAGCCGGTTTGAGGAAACGTGATTGATCTACCAGCCAACTAAACGGCAGGACCACTCGTCGCATTTGTGAGCGACAGAAGAAGTTGCGCTCAGTCTCGCGAGCCAGATGAGGATGCGCCCGAGTGTCCTGAACTCCGTCCCTCACTTGACATCCGGTATAGACTCACTGTACAAGTAATCACTATGAGATCTCCTCGAGTCTGCAACTCCATGGCCGTAAACCCTTCTTTGGACAGATTAGATTGCTCCAGATTTGTCTATCCTGCATCCACTACCTTGATCCATCCTTGCCCTCCTCCCAGTCCTTCAGCACCGCAGCCAAAGCCCTTTTCGCCTTGGCTTCTCGTGCTAGAAACGGGCCATTGAAGATAGTGTATAAAGGCTTATGACTGTTTGCATGATCCAAAGCAAACTCCACAGTGCACTCCTTACCCAGCGCTTTCTTTGCGATCTTGACACTCTCGCTCAGCACATCCCCACCAAGTCCACGACCGCGATACCTTGATTTCGTTGTCCACCCACGGATGATCGCCTTCTTTTCGCTCTTCTCAAGTCGAAGAATGACTGCGCCAATGATATCCTCCCCAAATCGAGCTCCAATGATGGTATCCTCCACATCATCCTTCTTCATCCACTCCAGCCAATTCGTTTCCTCAGCTATGCGGATGTACGCACTGGTGAACATTCGAATTGCAACCAAGTATGTGATAATGACTCCAGGGTATATGATGATCATGGTGCTTATATCGTTGCCGACGTTGGCGCCATAGTGAGCGATTGCGAGAACGGCTGCGAAGATGGAGAGGGTGATGGGGTGAAAGATGAGGGCGCGAGAGGCTGTTTGTCGTTGTTGAGCAACACTGTCGACGACGAGTTTGAGAGCGTCCTTCTTTTCGGTTGGGTTGGTGAGGATCTCAATTGAGAGTGGTGGTGGTTCAGACATTGTGGTCGTGGCTGTGGTTGTGGTTGTCGAGAGCTGCATGAAGAGATGTGAATGACGTCGAGGATCAGCGCATCTCAACAAAGCCTCAAAGGAATGTAAGATTATTCAATTATGATAAAAAAGACAAGCAAGTAAGGTCGAGAGTGAGTAGAACGGTGGTGTGGCAACCCTGAAAGTTGTCGGGCAAGACTCAAGATGAAGACACTCGCTAACGGAAACAGGCCGGCAACACCAAGCAAGTCACTCCAAGCTGAAGCCGTGATATCCGAAGAGTCAATCCTTTCGGTGTCCCAAAAAGGAAACCTCGTGCCCGACAAAGCTGTCAGAAACAATAGCGCCCCGAAGCCTCGGTGTCTGCGTTGATCTAGAAGTGCAAGTAAGTATGATATTATGCTTACAATTTTATCTTTTAGGCCCAGTCCTCCAATACTTGCAGCGGGTCCCCAGTCTGCCGATTTGCCGATACCCCAGAGGCCCTGTCAGCCAAGCATTCTTGGCGCTGGGGAGCACGTGGTCCATCTGAGGTCTCTATTCGACAGATGGTATAAGTGTCGTGTGCTCTGTTCGAACACCGAGCAGATATGGCTGATTCTTTTAGGAGAGCATGTCCTCAGTACTGCCAATTTGACTGGATGATTGATTTGTGGGTATGGCGATAGAATGTACCAGTTCTCGGTTCGGACGGCTCACGAGAAATGAGAAGATATGGATGAATTGAGTAGGAGGATTTTTGCCTACGAGTTCGGAGGATATTTATACTGCAGGGGAGATCTTTCTTGTGTCGCGTCTCTTGGCTTTGTCTTGGCTGTAAGGATATCTCCCGACCTTGAGAGTGCCTCTACGGTGCAAAATTCAAGTGCAATATTGCCAAGAACCTTCATACTTCACTACCTATCATTTACCTATTGCTATTTACTTATTACTTCACTTTAATACTTGTATCTCCCTAAAATGGCCGAAGATTCTCGTCCCGTCGCCAAGACGGCCGGTGGAAACAATGCTTTCCACAACTACCACAACGACTTCACCCACATCACCGACCCCAATGAACGTCGTCGTCTCGCTCTTGCAGAGATTGACAAGGCTCCCTTTGGCTGGTACCATGTTAGAGCATGTATTGTCGCAGGTGTCGGTTTCTTCACTGATTCCTACGATATCTTCTGTGTTTCCATGTTGACCATCATGCTTGGTATCGTGTACTATCCCGGCAAGGGCAAGCTGCCCACCAGCTCTGACAACGCCATCAAGCTGTCTACATCTGCTGGTACTGTTATTGGACAGTTGGGTTTCGGTATGATGGCTGATATCGTTGGTCGAAAGCGCATGTACGGTCTTGAGTTGATCGTCATCATCTTTGCTACCCTCGCCCAGGCTCTGACTGCCGGATCACCTTCTACTTCTCTTGTTGGACTCATTATCTTCTGGCGTGTCATCATGGGTGTTGGTATTGGTGGTGACTATCCCCTTTCTTCCATCATTACCTCCGAGTAAGTCTATCGAGCTTCAATATTTCAAGTCAGTCACTAATATCAACAGGTTTGCTACTACCAAGTGGCGTGGCGCCATGATGGCTGCTGTCTTTGCCATGCAAGGTATTGGTCAGCTCGTTGCTGCTCTCGTCATGATGTTCCTCACTCTCGGCTTCAAGTCCTCTCTCGAGGGTACCCCTGATACTAAGAGCTGCACTGGAGACTGCCAGGTTGCCGTTGATAAGATGTGGCGAACACTCGTCGGTTTCGGTGCTGTCCCCGCTTGTATTGCCCTCTACTGTAAGTCAAATTATTCTCGGCATCCAAAATTATAACATTAACTCTGTCAGACCGTCTCACCATCCCCGAGACTCCCCGTTATACCTTCGACGTCGCCCGCGACGTTGAGCAAGCCGACGAGGACGTCAAGGCTTACATGAACGGAAAGCGTGAGGGTAACACCGACGAGGTCTCCCGTGCTCAGAACCTCCAGAGCGCCAAGAACAACCTCGAAGTCCCCAAGGCTGGCTGGAGAGACTTCTTCCAGCACTATAGCAAGTGGAAGAACGCCTCTCTGCTCCTCGGAACTGCTGGTTCATGGTTCTGTCTTGATGTTGCTTTCTATGGTCTTTCTTTGAACAACGGTACTATTCTCAAGGTCATTGGATACTCTACCAAGGATGCCAACAACGTCTACGAGTACCTCTACAACACCGCCGTTGGAAACATCATTATTGTCCTTGCTGGTGCTGTTCCAGGTTACTGGGTTTCCGTCGCTACTATTGATACCCTTGGACGTAAGACCATTCAGCTTGGTGGTTTCGTCATCCTGACTATTCTTTTCATTGTAAGTTGGTTGTATCGTGGATATAAGACGAAAACTAACATTTATAGGTCATGGGTTTTGCTTACAACCATATCCCCTCCAACGGTCTTTTGGCTATTTACGTTCTTGCCCAGTTCTTTTTCAACTTTGGTCCCAACACCACCACCTTCATTGTTCCTGGTGAAGTCTTCCCTACTCGATACAGATCTACTTCTCACGGTATCTCCGCCGCCAGTGGAAAGATCGGTTCCATCATCGGCCAGGGTGCCATCTCTATTCTCCGAACTCACGGAGCCACAGAGAAGAACGAGGCCCCATGGATGGACCACGTTCTCGAGATTTACGCTCTTTTCATGCTTCTCGGTGTCTTCACTACTCTGTTGATTCCCGAGACCGCACGCAAGACTCTTGAGGAGCTCTCTGGAGAGGATGACTACGCTACCACTGAGCACTCATTGGATAATGAGGCCCATGTCGGCAATGACAAGGATGGGCGAACCAGCGTTTAGGAGGGTGTCACTGCATTGTGGGGGCGATGCTGATTGGTCCCAGGGAGGTGTGGATGGGAGTTGCATGATACCTGGCAGGCGATCTTGGAAACCATGGACTTGGAAAATCGTTCCCTGATTCTTCAAAACGTTGTGGTTGCGCAGAATCGCACGTAATACAAAAATACTGCAAGATAATTTAGTCACTAGTTTGCGAGTCTAGAAACTCGACTCTTAACTTTGGACTATGGTATATAACATAATTTAGAAAAGAACCGGTATTGATCGGATAGATTGACTCGGTGTTCACATCTCTTACGTTCTCATTCTATAAAGCTTATAACACTACCTCTTCGTTTACACGGTGGCTTCCAGGATCCGGAGATTACGTCCGAATGGGGCAGGTAAAAGAACAGCCATATTATACACGATGACTTCACTTCATGGCAAGATACTAGACTTGTTCGTGGATGTATTCATAATTAAGCATTCGTGTAGTATCGTAGCTCATCCATTACCGGAGCCCACTATCCTGAAGGTATATCCATTCATCCGAACCTATTCCCAAAACACCAGAACCCAACCCAAAAGCATAATCTTACAGGAATATTTACTTGCTGCCACCAAGCAATCCGCCAACGGTGTTACCAACACCCTTTCCAACATCTCCCAGACCCTGGGCAGCACCCTTACCACCACCAACAACAGCGTTGGCAGTGCTGTTCATGGCACCAGCACCAGGAGCATTCTTGTTGACGTAACCACCGTCGTCGTCCTTGCCCTGTCGCTCAGCGCGGTTGACGCCTTCTTTGGAAGCCAGATCGCCGACGGGTTGGAGAAGGCCGCCTTGGCCGACTTGGCTGGTGGCCAAGTTGTTGACGCCGTCTTGGAGGGTGTCTACTTGTTCGATGCCGGTGACTTTGGTCTTGTCAAGGTTTTCTAAAGATATGATTGTTAGTGATGATAGAGGGTATCTATGAGAGGTAGGGAGACGTACGCTTGGTGGCATAGCTAGCCTTGTTGTCCTTTGTGAACCAGCGCAGGTAGACGTCCTCTAGCCAAGGAACCCACTTCTCGTACTGGTCGTTGTATGTAGCCTTTGTCCACTCCATGATGAAAAGTATGTATTAGATAAGTAAACGATAAGAAGAATCTGTGAAAGTCTGGATCTTTGCGGGGACTCCTTTACAAACAAAGAGCCGAACACGGTACATTTATACACATTATATTGCGTACCCTCCGCATGATGGGAAGGATACGTCATTCTCACAAGCAGGGATGTTCTACATCTGAAACGAACAAAAGAACGATTCTCACTGGCTGTTTCGTTTACCTGATGGATGGTTGTACAAGACGCAATGTGATGCCATGCTACGCAGCCGTTGTGGTGTGGCGCGTGTTGGGGGGCTAAAAACCTGCTTCTGTGGCTCGGTGACGTTATCCCTTCAGGGATGAGCCACGACGGCGTGATGATGAGTGATGTGCTTTTTCAAGGTTGAAGAAATGGATCTACGTAAACAGGGAAGTACAAGATTGATTGGTCTTCTTATTGAGATTGAAGGTCACTCGCTAATCGTAAGGGTCGCAATGTGACGATGTGCATGTGCAGTCAATCCGCCAAGATCGATCAAAGACGATCAAGATAAGCTTATTGCGCTTCGACCACGCCGGTGGATTATGACAGGCGGTCTTACCGCAGGTCCCTGAAGTCCCTGACAAGTCCGAGCGATAGCTTCAGGTACAGAAAAGAGAAAAAGGCTTTAAATATTCTAGTCTATAACTTATCCAATCTACCTAGCCAATGTATCGTCCATACTTAACCCACTCCTCATCTCCCCTCAACCTCTCCATATCCTCATCCCTCAACGAGATCGCCGCCGTAAACTCCCCATCAGGCCTCTTGGGCATAAAATACATCAAACTCTCAAACGGCTCGAATCGCGGTCTTCTCACACTCTCCGGCTTACCCAGTCCAAACCCAAAATCGTATTCCCAGCATCCCACCTTGGCCCAAGAACTCAGCATAACACCGGTTGAGGGGTCAGCGTCAGCAGTTAGGGATACACTAGACTTGTCGGGCTGGTTGTGCAGATACGTCGCGAGGGCCCGTGTCCTCTTACGCAAACTATCGGGATTGAGTTGAGAGCGTAGACGTGATGCTGTTGCTCCAAGAGGTTCGTGGGCGATCTGGGAGAGCGTGGAGTTGTGGTAGGTCATATTTTGGAGAAGACCGGGGTATGTGCTCGGAACACCCATAGGACCTCGCATATCGACTGCGCGAGCGAAGTGTGTGGGTGTAGAACCGTCCAATCTTGCCAAGCGCACTCGAGAGGTTGATTGCCAGATAAACGCAGAAAGCGCATCATCGGTCGATACAAACTTCGTCGACGCTTCAAGAGTCTTTGTCGCTACATCCTTCAGCTCTGAGAGGGCCTTTGGGCTGAAGGAGAAGAACGCCCAGCTTGCCTTGGCTGGCGCTGCAGGTTGAGCATCAGTGGGAGCAGGCTTGGCGAGCTGGTGATTCAATTCAGGGCCAGTTTCGTAGTTTTCGAGGAAAGGGACTATGGTCTTGCGCTCGAGGTTCATAGCCGAGATCTCGTCTTGGGTAAATGGTTCGCTGCGGCATGCCTTGGAGAGCAGACCAATAATCGCATCTTGACCTGTCATGTCCATAGCACCATGCTGTCCATTGACAGTAAGTACAAGTCCGCCCTTGATAAAATTGAGCTGTAGAAGCAACACGGGCTTTGGATCATCGGGATTATAGTCAGGCCCAAGGGGCAATGTCTTCCTTGGCGCAATAACATTCTCATCAAACATCTCCATGGGAAAATCCGCCTTTCTCAACCCCTCCATCGTAGGCGCTGAAGGATCATCGCGAAGGTCTTTCACCACAAGACGGGGTGTTTCCTCAAATGGAACAATCTTGGAAGTCCCTGTGTTTCCTTCGCTGACGCTCTCGGTTTTGACTTGGCCTGCGACCCATGGGAAGCTTTGCGACAGCCGTGACAGACCCTGCTTGAGGGTGTCGACAATGGTGGAGTGCTGAGAGGGATCCGAGACAGGGAATACGAGACTAATCTGGGTGTAAATTGTAAGAAGGGGAGGTTGTTGGCCGAGAATATCGAGCTCTATATCAAATGGTTGACTGCTCGTGCTGCTTGTTAAGGCCATTTTGGTGGTGTTTGTGTTCAGTTCGCTTGGTGTAGAGGTTATAGAGGGTGATTCCACTGAGTTATAGGGGTGCTGCGACAGGAGTGTTGGCGTAGTACAGTATAACGCCAAAAGTA
>JAAVUC010000368.1:0-24961 GCA_014898925.1 Fusarium nelsonii
GAAAAAAAGGCGCTGTGGAGCGTGCGGCAATGCCGGGCATAACACAAGAACATGTCAGATAGTTGTTGCAATATCTGAAGAGGAGTATAGCAATTAGTTTCAGTTGATTGAATGGTTTGTTGTGTTTTTATAGAAATTTCAATTGAGAAGGGCTAGAACTTTTGATCCACTCGCTTGTTTGATCCACTCGCTTATCACGTACGTTAAGTGCTTAAGGCAGGTTACGATAGGTTAAAGTGGGATGTAATAGATGTTAATTAAAAAGATGACAGTTAATAGGCGGGTGTAAATAGGAACGGCAATCTTATATATAAAGTGAAATGCGAGTGATTAGGCTGCAATAGGTAACTAATTAAATTAAAGTGGTATATAAGTAAGTAAGAAGGAAAGAGAAGAAAGAATAAAAGGTATTAAGCTTCTCTAATTTAATTCATTCTAACCTAACCCAATCAGCCTATACCTAAAGTCTAAGCCATTAAGCACCTTAGAAATAGGTACCATATACAAAAAAAGAACTTCCATCTTTAGTTTTACTTTCTCATTATAGATAATAGCCTCTCAATTGGAATAAGACTGAAGCTCGCTTCTTCAGCCTTGTGTGCGTTTAAAACACCAAAGTGTAGTATCCCTAGCGCGTGAATAAGACTCAGAGTCGTGTTTATCAAGGCAGTGAGTCGCTGCTCCATTTGCAGCTCGTCTTTTATTCGGCTATGAACCTATTTTAGTTCTTCCAAAATTACGAAACGTATCCAATTCAGATAGTGCGCTGGTCTTCTTGCATCGACCTGAGCTGGACATGTTAGCTGTGCAATTGCGTGTGCGTGGCGTGAGTAAGACCTGGGAGCGGTTTAAAATGCAGTGAACGCACTGGACGTCCGAGGCCAAATACCGTTAATTGGCTTTGCGAGCTAGTTTCAACGTTGTAACATCCAGGAGGCTTGATTTACAGCCAGTAAAACTGTTCCATATTATACGAGAATTACTTTGATATTCAATCTGAATTTATTAGGTAGTCGTGTGTAATCATGGCCACGTATTCCCACAATGAAATAGATTTTTACTTGTATTCAAATGAAGTCTTTGGTCCCAGTGTTGAAACTGTTTTATTCCTTCTCTTTTAAACAGGTGAAGGAACCGCCTGGTTACACATGTATGGTGCAGTAGTAGAGATCTCGGGACAACCACCGCTGGGAGGCGTTTTGAAAGGCATAAGAGACTAGTCTTCCACGCCGACCTGTCTGTACATCATACTTCACGCAACATACTTGCCCCCTTTGCCATTGGCGGATATGGCACATTGGATTGGATTATGGGTTAATGCTTTGCTACCACTACCTTACCTCTTTCTGTTCAGCCACTGACCGGTATTTCCCGTCCTTCGAATTCCCCCCACCAATTTGTAGTGACAAGGAACAGTAATCTCATCCGATCCCATGGTCATTCCACTCAGTCAATCTCCATTTCAAACCCAAGAGCTGCGATATGCTTCTTGTATTCCTGTTGCTGCTTAATCTCCTGCGAATAGTCAGCTTCCCTTCCACGTGATATAGTGGACTACGCACCTCTTCAACAGTTCCTTTAGTGATGTATCTCGTTACACGAACTTCATTCTCCTGGCCAAGACGAATCGCTCGGGAAATTGCCTGGCTCTCCACACTAGGGTTCCACTGCAGTTCTGCGATGAAGATTCGGTTCGCGCAGGTTAGATTTAGTCTGAAACACTGTCAATGGCCTTCCTGAGAAGTTATTGCTTTGGAATGCCTTACCCAAACGCTCCTGTGCCAGTGGTCATGATGAGTACTGGCGTCTCCTCCCCGTTCGCGAATTTGTTTAGTGTGGATTGTCGTTGTGGCAAAGGGCTATTTCCATCGAGTTGAAGGTAAGGAATCTTGACTTTATCCAAATGCTTTGCTATGAGGTGGAGAGTTCTAGTCCAGCAGGAGAAAATAATGCTGATAATGTTAGCAGAGTCTTAGTTAGGCGGGCCGCAAATACCTTTTAGTCGTCCACAGATCTTTCTGAACGTCCTCAACCAGTGCTAGAATCTTAGTCGAGTGGCCCTCGCTGTTGAAGTAATGTTCATGATCATCATTCGTCGCTGCATTCCTTTTTCGCTTCCGTTGAAGCGACCCGCTGTCTGAGCCCCTGCCATCCTCTGTGTTCGAAGATTCTCGATACCATAGCACACAAACGGGACATCGTCCCCGTGGTACCGACGTCTCACCTTTCTTCGAATCGTCTATACACTTATCGCATAAAATATGGGGACATTTGCCCTCAAACATTGGTTTTGACCAATCCTGCCCCAAGACTGGCATCGGCTGCTCACAACCGACGCAAAGGACTTCGCCATGCTGGGAATAAGCTCCTCCAATAAACGCCTCTCTTTCCTCTAAAAAGTTTCTTCGATGCCACGAAAAGAGCTTTTGGTAGGTTCCGTGATTACAGACAATACGAAGCTGTAGCCACATTTGAAATGTGCCGAATTGGGAGCTCTTCTCAATTTCTCCCATGCGAACCTCCATGTTCCGTCCGATGATGTTCCTAGTCCTTTCGTACTGTTCTCGCTCATCCTCGGTGAAGTCAAGATGCCGCACAAATTGACGTGTTTTTGGCAATTGCAAGACTTCACGAGTACGTCGCAGGCACAATGCCTCCAGAAGCTTGACAAGACGAACGCGAACTTCCGTAGGGTCGTCGAAGGAGTTATCGAAAGGGGTTTCTATCCACTTTCGAAACTCTGATGCTTTGTCAAACGGCTCGGCGCGGATGAAGCGGAAGAGGGACCCTATGTCGGCGAGTTTGTTTTGAATGGGTGTTCCAGAAAGACACCAGCGGGAATTGGCGTGAAGGTACTCGCACGCTTGGAAGAATTTGGTCGACGGACGACGAATAATGTGTGCTTTCAGTAGTTAGTTTGGACTCAACTATGCTGCCAAGCAATATGATAACTTACCCTCGTCAAGGACAACTCGATACCATCCCAATTTGTATAGTGGCGAGGTCTTCCCCTTGTCGATGAGATACTCGGTAGTGAGTGTGTGATATGTCGTCACTACTATATCTGAGTCCTCGACAATATCGAGTTGCGAAAGATCTTTCGGTCGCTTTTCACCGTGGTACCTGATGATTTTGAGACCCGTCTGTAGATGTCTGAGGAGTTAGAACGCCCCTGTTAGTGTTAGACATGCAACGTACTTTTTGACTTCGTTCATCCACTCATCGACCAATACTGTGCCCTGTTAGCGGCATATCCTGTCCAAAGAAGGTGGTACCCACAGGCTGCTGAAACCACGACCAGAGTCGACCGAGAAAATATAGTGGCCTTTCTACCCCGGTGTTCCTCATTTTTTTGGTTTGCCCACTCTTGTCCATTATCCAAAGTCTTCATGACAAGAGCAAGAATGGAAAGAGATTTACCCATCCCCATGTCATCAGCCAATATTCCCCCTCCCTTCTCCTCCGGCCTCGCTTCTCTGCGTCTCTTAGTGATTGCATGTTGATAAACCTTTCTCCCGTCTATAGTCTTTTCCTTCCAAAGGCGATAATCCTCGTTGATATTGCCGGACTCCCTCTCTAGCATGAAGCCTAGGGCTTCCTTTTGATGCCTATGATTGGATCAGTAATGCGAAGCTCATCGGAGGGCGCTGATATCCTACCTAAGAAGCTGCTGAGTGACCCTCTCACCTCCTTCAACAAGTTCTAGCTCTCGAGTATTCTCCACTGCATTGTAAACATCCTCCACCATCTTCCGAAGTTGCTCTTCCCTTGTCTTCTTTCTGGCAGACCCATCGTTGACTGTGATTTCGTTTCGTACCAAGCCAGTATTGCCTTCGGGTATAGCGATATTCAGGAAATGCGGGTTTTCGTACACCATCCCTTCTCTACCATGGATCGATCGCTGTAGCCAGAGCTTCCCGTCAGAAAGGATTTTGCCTACTGTGGATGCTAAGGAACGAGGCCCGTAAATATTGATATTGACCTTGACTCGTGCGTCAGCCGACTTGTTGGCGCGATGGATTATCTCTCGTAAGTCGAGCTTCAAGGCTAGAGGCTCGACTTCGACTCGAGGCCGAGTGATCAACGGCATCAGGACGGGCCCAGCCGCAGAGGATAGATGGCCAAAGTGCTTCTCGTCATCTGGGAAGCAAAGCATTAACTGCTTCTGGTATTCTATTGGCGTGAAGTATTGGTACGCGGAGTCGCCTGACTTTAGTCTGTTATCGAAGGATGACATGTCGTCCGGGACTAGCTTTACTTCGATGTTATGGAGCTACCAGCCATCAGCACACCGATAAGCACGAGTCTGGGACTGTTCCGGTATCAGGCGCTTACCATGCCGTAGTGAACCGTCACCTCGTCCTCTTCCGTCACGAACAAGCTTTCCTCCTCCTCGGCATCCACATCCTCCTCCTCTTCTTCTCCAGGAATTGTCACTGGCGTCGAGTTCGACTGGCTTGTATCGGGGATATCAGGCGTTACGGAAGATTCCTCATATGAGCTATCCACAGGAAGTTCTAGTAACTGGTTGTTCCTTGTAAATGGAAATACTTCCGACGAGCTAACGTGTTGCTCTTCCGTTATAGGTAGCATGTTGCTAAAGTCGAAGTTGTCCAGATTCATCAAAACAAGATTGGGATCCACCATGAGATCGCTAGGAGGATAGTCGTTTGGAAAGTAATTCTGCTGCTGCGTCGTTGGAGCATTGCTTCGAAAGTCAGTCAAAAGTTTGTGTGAAAGAAGAGATGTTTTACGCAAGTGGGTTCGATAGGCTGGGCCCGAGGTAGTCACCGATTCGAGGACCTTCGCCAGCGTATTCATCCCATACATTCTGTGAATATCCCATCTCCAGCGATATGTTCGCGTTGTAATACATATCTGCGGGTATAATCCCAGGCAAGGATGCTTGTGGAACTGCCAAAGCTGCATCGCTCACAGATATAAAGGTATCGTCCTGTGGCTTGTTCTCTTGGACAGGATTGAGGAGATGCTTTAATGAGTTCGACATGATTGAAAATGTATCTGTCGCCGGTTAACTGTCGATAGTAGTTTCCGACGTTTAGAAAGTGAGATTCATATTCGCCGTCCAAGAACAAAGTCGCTTGCTGACTTCGCAGAGACCACCAAAATCAGGCTGTGGCAGTGACCTTACCTGCATAACATCCCTACACTCGGTTAGTTAAGATCGAATCATAGCTCGTATCTTCGCCCAGCTGAAAACTCTCGAGCCCGCAAGGCACATCAAAACACGCGCATGATGGTTCGCCAGTTATTCGTGTTGACTGGCAATTGGCCCGTGGGTTGAAAGAGGCAGATTAGGCGGATTGAGGCTCTTTTCCCAAGGCTTTCACCGCGACATTAGCCCCAAGCTGGCTACCTCCCGCTGGACATCACAAGCTGAATTTCAATTCCGCGTTCTTCCTCTGACGGTTTTTGCTATGCAACCATTCCTTGAGTCCGAGGGAAATAAATCACCATCTTCCACTGATTAATATTCGCTAATCTTATCTCCACCACCCGCTTTTCGGCTCCTTCCTTTTCAGTGGCCCTCCGTTCTAATTGCTGTCGCGATGGAACGGCTAAACACTCTCGCCGAAGCATTTAGAGGATCCCTTAAAGAAGTACATCACGACATATTCGAAAATGCCACTAACGAAGATATGCGACGCGAGATTTTCGGTATGCAAGTCCGACGAGATGCGACACACAATATGATCAACATGAATCGTCTACAAATGTTTCTCGAGGGAATTGATGAACTTGAGAAGGCTTTACTATTCCTTGACTTTCCTGAAACAAACGATGTCATGTTAAACATATGGGGCGCAGTCACGTTTTTGCTGAAGGTGAATCGTCACGATCGAAAACAAGGAAATCTAGGAACTTAGCTGATGTTGTTTTCAGACGACGGAACCCACAGACAGGGCGTTCGATGGTGTACTCGAGGTATACGGACTGTTGGGGGCGCATCTGATGCCACTGACACGCCATAAAGAGTTCTTCAAAAAATACCCAAATGCGACAGAATGCTTGGTGAACATATACCAAGACATTCAGCGTTTTCACTCTCTGGCCTATAAGCTTTTCTCCCTCAGCGCAAAGCGTAAAACAATCTCGAAGATCTGTTATAAGAATGGCGTTGGCTAACGATGATTTAGTATGGCCACGCCTTCAAAAGCCCATCTGGGAGGACTCCGCTCGCACCTTCACTAGAATATCTGAGTCTCTCGGCACCACTGCGAAAATTATCAAAGAGCTCAGCACTTCCTCCTCCGGTATCCGGTCCACTATCTGCACTATATAAGAGCTATTGCTGATTAAACACTCAATTAGATTATGGCGACGTTTGTGCTGCTTTGGAACGGTACTCTTATGGCTGGAAGCAAGACTGGAGAATCTTCGAAACCGAAGAAGGCAATCGAAAACACGAGCAGAGCCACGAGGTCATCACGTGGATCTCAGCTTCAGGCAAAATGGCACGGCTACAACAGAAATTTAGAGATATGGCAATTTGCCCCAGGAGCGGACGGTGGCTGTTTAGAAAGTACCGAGATGTCTCCAATTGGATGAAGCACGAAGATTCCCCAGACTCCTGTATCTGGTTACACGGTAACGTCGGCTATGGTGAGCATCAATTCTTGATTAGTGACCTTGTTGATGTTGCTAATATTGTTGCAGGGAAGTCGGTCCTGGCGTCGCTTGTAGTCAACGAGCTGCAAGCCAAAGACACAACCCTCCCACTGCCAAATGGGACAAAGACCTGCTATTTTTACTGCCAGGAGGACTATGACGAACACCGATCCTATCTTGATATACTGAAAGGTATCTTATTACAGATGGTTGAATCGGACGAATACATCCTACCTCTCTGCCACCAAGAGAAAACTACTAGCGGAGGCGCCAACCTGCTCGACACAGGAGTTGCTCAAAAGCTCATCAAGACGTTCATCGAGTACAGCCCCAGACAGTACATCATCATAGATGGGCTGGAAGAGTGCGAGGGAACTGAAATTAAACAAACAGCATATTTCTTCAAGGAACTAATTTCCCTTTATGACACACAGCTGCGACAGGGTCACTTAAGGGTCATGTTCGTCGGAAGAGAGACGTCAGATACTCGAAGTTACATACCTGGAGCTGGTTGCTTGAGTGTGGAACTGAAATCGGAGGATAACCACGATGACATTAGATCTTTTGTTCAAAAGAGGCTACCGGAATTTTCCAGTGGGGAGAACAGACAGGGTTTCAGTCTTTCCGTTGCTGACAGGGACGATATTCAGAGAATCATCTGCCACAAAAGTCAAGGTACGTACCCAACCTCGGGTATCTGAGTGACCATGCACCAGAGCCTGACAACATTTCTAGATTCATTCCTCTACGCTCATCTTGCCATTGAATTCCTTCTACAACAAGACACAAAGCATGATTTGTTGACTTTGTTAAGAGAAGGTCTTCTACCTACCGAACTCGGAGACATGTGAGTATATCCATATTAAGTAACTGTAGCCAGCTAATCACACCAGGTATGCTAAATTGCTTGAAGCTGTTAAGAATAGACTCCAAGCACAACCCAGGGGTGAGGCCAGATGGCAGAGATCCAAGTCTCTATTCGGATGGCTCGTTTGCGCAAAACGACCACTCAGGTGGCATGAGATGCAGGCCATCCTATCTTTCGACCAGAAAGAGCTCAGGGTCGACTTTGAAAACAAAATGCTGCGACAGGACGTTGAACGATATCTCGGATCTATCATCCATGTAATTGATGGTGAGCATATTCGGCTAATCCACTCGAGCGCAAGGCAGTAAGTTCAAACCGCAAGCTTTGTGTATGATAGGCTACTAACTCTCTCTTCAGTTATATTATCGAGAACGAGTATATCCAAGAGAGGATAGTTCAGTGTCAACTTACGACTACATGCCTGAGATATCTATCTTTACCTTGTTTCCAAGATAACTATGCACCAGCTGAACGCAGTGAGCATGCCAAGTCTGGCTGGTTCGCCTTCCAAGACTATGCCTGTTCCCAATGGCTGTACCACGTCGACACTTTCATCAAAGAGTGTGATGAGCTATTCCAAAACTACGAACAAGAAGTAACAAGAGACTTTGCATTAGCTCTACAGAGCTTTGTGAATACTCATAGAGCGGAGATTACCACAAAGGAACATGCTGAGCTAGAAAAGGACAACATTCAGAAGTTTCAGCATTTATTCTTATATCAGGACCTCTATTTACTCTGGAATCACATTTATACCCACCAGAGAGGCGACTACGCAAAACGGAATAGTATCGTCATCCGCAAAATTGAAGAAGCGCTGAAAGACAACCGCACAGAGCTGGAAAGATTTCAACCCGACCAAAGAGTGGGCAGTGGGGATACAATCAAACACTACTACGGTTCAAACCTCTATAAATGCCCTCGGACACTCTGTCGCTTTTTCTATGTCGGCTACGACAAACAAGCAGCCCGGGACGCGCACGAGAAGCGCCACGTAAGACCGTTTCAATGCCCAATCTCCTGTGCCTCAGCACCTTTAGGATTCATGAGCAATAAAGATCGCGACCGGCATGTCAATATCTATCATCCGAATTTGGCGGAGGGTGGGGCGCACTTTGAAGTCTTGAGTCGAAGACAGGTTCCAGGGAAGTTTACATGTGATATATGCGGTAAAAGTTTCACGAGGAACATCAACCTTAAGAGTCATGAGAGAAGTCACTTTGGTGATCGGCCTTTTGCTTGCTCCACGTGCGGGAAGGCGTTTGCTAGGGTAAATGATTGCCGAAGACACGAGAAGACGATTCACGCCAGGAGGGGATACTAATTATTGATATTATTCATAAGTAATGGGGTGTTGTTTCAGTAAGGATTTTGACGTGACATGATTTATATAACCTATTTGTTACTTGGCTAGTTCTGCTTAGCCTCTAACTCGACACTTTGATGCTTTTTCCCAACCCAGAGTGATATATCTGCAAACACAGCCAGACCAACTCGTCGGTAAACCCTGTTGGTCGTTTCGACCACCATCAGCGCTATCGCGTTTTCATAGCCATCACATTCCTGGAGTCTACCTAGAAGAAGGTAATGATATTTTCGATCATTAACGTCCATCCTTGTCGCTTGTTCGGTGAGGTCGAAATATTGAGACATAGTTTCCCGTGCGTCTTGATCGATAAGATCATCACAGATCATCTTGCACGACATCGTAACCTTTCCGGCTGTCACAATTTCCATTTTTGCATCTTCCTTCTCAATCGGATCTTCAAAGCGAATTTTTCCATCGACAGAAACCCAGGACCAACTAGGTGCGCGCGTAAGATGACGCTCCGTTGCTCGATCGTCCTGCGGCTTGTACCAAGCCAACAGTTGAACAAACCACTCTTCCCAATGGCCATATATAGCTGTGTCTTTCCAAACACTTTGTAGCTCAGTGATGATACCCGTGACAGCTGGGAGGCGGTCCTTGGCCACGGTGAGATCCCTTTCGCTGTATTGTCGAAGGATTGTCTTCCATAGGTATAGCCTTTCCGAATCGTGTGCTCCAAACGATGCACCTTCTATATCATCAAAAGCAGTCCAAGGTAAGGACTCCAGATGCTGCTGGTATTCTAATCCTGCATCGTTGCCAGTGACACTCCGGAGCTCGACTTGTTTGCACTGCCATAATAGCTGATAATTCGAGAAAATAAGCATTCTAGAAGACAATATAAACTCTTGTAAAGTCCAGCCTCTTTTGTCGAGAGGATGCATTGGTTGGTAGGGTTTGTCAGCAAGATACACAGTGCCCTTGCGGCCATCCTCCGTCAGAATTTCGAACTTTTGCTCCGGCAGAAACGGTTTCTGTTGTAACGACTCAAAGTTCAAGAAACCTTGAGATGCCGCTTGAGCAGTGCCAGCGGCTAGAGTCACCACAGCATTCTTGTACGTTGTCGCCATTTTTGAGAATTCCCAATCTCTATCGTCGACATCGTCTTGAATGATACAAAACCTGTCAATCCAGAGATAGTCGAAACCAAGTTGTCTCGTGATGTATACAGCGTCCTGTATTGTTTGTTCCAAATCCTCCATTTTGATCTCCTTCTCCAGTCTTCCCTTGTTCTTGTGTTCAAGCTGGAAAAGTTTGCTGGTTTTGATAATATCTTGCTTGGCACCCCAACAGTAACTCAGAGCCACATATGATTCGCAGTGGTCCCTGCTACTGGTAATTAGCTGTATGGGACAAGCGGTACCTCCGTGAACGCCAACTCGTAAGACACGGGTAGGAAGCGCGGCGTCTCTTGAGTGACGGCATTCTTGATGTCCCTTGCCAGTCTGACCCGTACCTAGACAGTCATGTAGAAGTCGTTTGGCTGCAGCCATGACCATAGGGCTGTGCACGTCCCTGACTAACGGTCTCCGTGGTATCAATGTGCTTAGGGGGTCATCTAGTAGGAAATAGTCAGTGACGTAGTTCCGAGGTGACGACAAATCTCAAACCTTGTTTTACGAATGGGCACAGGGTAATGTATCCATCTTTATTCTTCAAAGTGCCGCGCAGAACATAGATTGGAGCTGCACGACCTTGAAGAGTACTGAAGTTTCGGAAGACTATGTTTTCATGATCTAACCATCTGTCACCAAATTCCTTAACAGCCAAGTCAAAGATCATGTTGCAGAGATCACAGTTATTCCTGATAGAGGCTACACATTCGTCACGAGTCTTGTGAGTGAGACCGACTTTCGAGTTGAGCTTCCGTAGATTCGATCGATAAAAGATGCTTGTGCAGGCCAAGCACTGAAACTTGGTATTGTTTCGACGCAATCTCTTTCTTGATGGACGAACAGCGTTGGTCATCTTTTTCAGGCATTCGGTTTAAAGATATGTTCAATTGGCTCATGTGACTGCATTGTTAAAGAACGTAGGATGTCCCAACGAAAAGGTGTCAAGTTACAATAGCGTAACACCCAAAGCAGTTGGATACTTTGGATCGGGGTACTATTGCGGTGGATGGAACCGATGACGCCAAATTCCCCTCAATTGATGTTTCTAAAAGAGCCTGACAGAGTGCCTTATGGCGAAAATCAGGTTTGAGTGGCTTACAACAACAAAAGTTGGCATGGCTGACTGGAAAACAGGTTTTGATTGTTGTGATGTCAAGATTTCACTGCAATTTTAAACCCTCCCGAGGCCATTGAAGCTGTGGTCTTTTGTAAGCTTACCTTACAGTAGACACTGTCCAATTCTCAGCGCATGGATTGCTGCCGGGCTTGAGGTGGGCTATAATTGCAGTGTAAAAGGGTCCCACACCAATAAGCTACAGGAGATAAACCCAAGTCGTCAGCTCAAGGGGCTGAAAGCCAATCGAAATGTATTGCTGAGGCCTGCCATTTCCCAGTCACTTTATGCGGGCGAAATGGGTCCGCCAATGAGACGGCGCGAAGAGCTGACAGAGGTGCTGGTTCTTGGTCAAAATCAAGTACATTTATCTTGTCAGTGATGTGATGGAAGGCTGGCAAAGGGTTAAAGTTGCAGTTAAAAATTCACCCAGAATCGGCAGCTACCACGCCATCCTGCGTTCTTCCTTATCCTCGGTAAGTTGACCTCATATGACCTTTCGTACTAGGGGTCTCAATTTGTGTTAAGTATCGATTGACTATACGTTAGTAGGACACGATCTCAGATGTGCCTGGCCTGTTAAGGAGTCTTAAACGCAAGGACACGGCTCTATTGTGATTTTGGTTCGGTAGGAAACAGTCAAACTCTCTCGGAAATATTTTTTCCTGTCTCTGTGGCTGTCTTAAAGTTGTTTAGATCTCGACGATTTATAATGATTTCTTCATGGCAGTCAAGAGGCTGGAAACATGGTAGATAAAACTGCACGATATCTCTCAACCTTTTCTCGCGCCCATCTCAGTCTTGTAGAGATCTGGCATGAGGCCGCGGAGGGGGTTAAATTTGCAGTGAAAAGTTCTTAAACATGAACATGAGGCTCTGCTGATAGGCATATCCTGACCACGGATGAGTCGATCTGCAGTTCGATATCATTTCCGGAACCAATCAAACGGGAATGTTCCACCAAGGAAACTCAGGTCTGGAACTTGCCTGTAGCTAATATTAACCTCCTCTTTTCTCCTGCTGTCCTACCTGCCTATGCATCGTGAAACAATTACTTGGTGGTGTTGATATCGGAGATGCTCTCATTTGACCCTCCTCTTCTGGCCTAGCTTGTTTCCCCAAGATCGACTAGCGGCTGCGGAATCGATGCTCCAACTGGTACCCCGCAACTTCGGCCATCATCTTCCCTTCCTGACCAAGCTGCAAGGGAAGGAAGGATATGATGCTTGCAATTAACATTCTAGAAAAAAAAGTTATTCTTTTTCTCTTCCCAACACTGCAATTCCTCACAATCAACCCCTCACCCCTCAAGCTTATCTCTCCAAGATACCGAGTTTCGTGCGCCAAGCGTCGATCTCTTTCAACTCATTCGGTCTTATTACCCGAGTGCGATGCCGCCCAAGAAACGTGCATACGTACCAAAGACGAAGGGTCAGTGCAGCCTCACTTTCGCCTGGCGGATTGACTGACGTATGAACAGGTTGTCATGAATGTTCAAAGCGACGCATCCATTGCGACAGAACTGAACCTAGCTGTAACAAGTGTACTTCCAGAGGTCTGAGCTGCAGTGGTTTGGGCATTCGGCATAGATTCAACGAGGGTGTCGCTGCAAGAGGGAAGTGGGCTGGCAAGACTATCGACAAAATTTACGAAGAGTAAGTATGGTATTCGCACTTGAAGAGGAGAAGGTTATGCTGAGCATTTGTCAGAAACGAATGGAAAGTTGCAACGACAGATGAGGGAGCGCAAATATCTGCTACCGTCTCAATTGCGACTCAACCTCAGCAAGCTGTAGAGCCTCAACTCGATGATAATGACCAAGTGTGCGACTTCGGAGCCCAGACCCGCTCCTCGGAAGTCGAGGTCCGAGACCTCTTTACCCGTCAGAATGGGCCACTAGATGATCGTGCTGTCTTCTGCACTCTATTCTTGCAAGATATCCCAGAACATATCCCGGCATGGAAGAGAAATTTGTTTTTGACTTGTGAGTCATGCCATTGCTGTCATCAAGTCTCGTTTTAACAGTCACTAGTTTCCCGATGTATATCAACAGAAATGGTGGCTATAGATGGCATCCACAACGACTGGCGCCATCTTCTCCTCCCTCTTGCCCAACAAGACGAACTAGTCATGGATGCCGTCCTCACAGTCTCGTCGTTTCATTTTCACATCAACAAACTCGACAAAAGCTTGAGACAGAATAAACAGCAGTATAATTCTTTCGGCAACATTTCTTATGATTCTTACGTACCCGATCCTTATCAGCTGCTTGGTCGAACTCTACAGGGTCTACGGAAGCGACAAGAACTTAGCTCCGGCGACCAAACCACACAACATTCTGTTCTAGTCACTTTGTTGTTGCTGATGACTTCTGTTCTTGTTACGGGAGGTTCTGACTTTCCGATGCTTTTACGAATGCTAGAGTCCGCATTGGATGCTATCGGCGGCAAAGAAGGGCTGGGAACTGGTGTTGTGGCAAGCTTCATCATGCGGGAGCTTCACAAGTAAGTTTCAAATTTCTTTTGCAGACGGATGCATAAGCTTACACGGGCCTAGGATCCGAGTATACGCAGCTCCACATCTGGGTGAAGAAATGGGTCTCGAGATGATCTCATCCCAAGCCCGGACAGACCAACTCTTCGGGTGTCTCCACCACTGCCTCCAACTCTACCCCGAACACGCCCCTCTATTTTCTCAAGTCGCAGACCTGGTTTACCAAGCCCGGGCTATCTACCTCCAACAAGTCCTCTCCGACCAAACAACTGATTTTTTTAACCTCGACCCTGTCCCGATAGATCCAAGCTCGGTATCCCGTGTTCAGCGCTTCATTGAGACACTCGGCCAGATTCCTCACAATTCGCCAGTGGCACACATGCTTATCTGGACGACGTTTGTAGCTGCATCTGATGCACAGCTGGATGAACATAAGGCGTATTTCGAAGGAGTGCTACGTCGACATCATGCTAGGAATGGATTTGGGAATTTGCTCAAAGGTATTGAGGCATTGAAGAGACTATGGGGCAGAAAGCCCGGGGAAAGGTGGACGACTCTTCTGCCACAGACAAAAGTTCTTGTTGCGTAGTTTTGGAGCCTATAAGTTGGAAGGATATAAAATGACGATGTCACTGTGATGTTACTTATGATAATACCCTAATGTTGAAATCTTTACTCTCAATTATATGGAAAGCGAACATGTCACAAGAAAATTGTTGAAATATGGACAGGGATTGTTTAATTCATGGTTGTATCTGGAGGATACCAGCCGTTCAAGGATAACTGTCCGTTTAAACTCGTCTTTGCTCGGAAATAAAATTAAAAGTCCTCAAGCCGATAAACCTGATATGGAACCTCTTCATAGGGATGCGCCCTGGAACATATTAGTAACTCCCGCTTGACAGATGACGGATATTCTCAGAAACTTACTCTTTAAGCGCAGCAACCGCATTCCTTGCCGTATCCTCCCCCATACACAACGTCTCAACTCTAACCTCGGGTGTCTCCTCCAACTCTCCCACCTTGCCAATAGCCGGGTTCGCCGCATCGCCCGGTCTGAATTGTCCCGTGCCGGATGTTTGCCACGCGCACTCAGTATAGCCTCCGGGACCCGGATAGCGGCCTGCGCCGGCTTTGAAAATGGCAGCTTTACATGCTGCGGCGTTGGCGGGTGGCACATAGAAGACGAGGCTGAAACGGCGTAGAGGTGATGCCATTTTGGAAACGATCAATAGTTGATAGAGTGTGATGAAATTGAGAATGGTGTTGCGATTGTTCTATAAGGTCCGGGCCGGGAAGAAAGTTACTGGGGTATATATGGTTCGAGAATATTCTTGCTCCACACTTGAGATACAATTAGTCGGGCGCGCCCTTTGAGCTGTGTTACATGATATGACGTACCGCCCAGCCTGATTGTTATCTACGACACCAGAATTAGCACGGTCGGGCTGAACTATTGGAAGCCTTGGAGCCGAGACTATCTAGCTTATCACAGGAAGTTGCGGATGGTTGAATTGACAGATTCGTTTCTACCGGGCCGACAAGGAAAGGGATACGAAAAGGAAACCAAAGATCAGCATCGATATCGGCAAGTAGAACCCTCAAGGCACCCTAAAATGGCAGTGAAGAGGGTCACAAGGCTCCACCTAGACTGTTTGAGACGTAACTGTTGGCAATGTCAGTGAGAGGTTAAAATTGCAGTGAAAGCAGATATCTGCTGCAGGAGGCCTACCAGCCCACCATCTTCCTAACTTTGACATGAATCCATGAAAATCTTTTCCAAGATAGGTATTGAGAAATTCATCAATTGTTTAACTATATTGTGAGATAGGCTATACTATTAGAACAGTTTAACATGGTGCTCTCAAGCTATCCTTGCCCATAATAGCGGACCAAGCATTTTCCACTTCATTCGGAATGTCAAGACTATTTTTCATACTCTTTCCCAATCCACATTGCCCATCAGTGGTGTCCCCCATAATACGATCCAGAAAGCGATCCATAGACCAAATCTCTCTAGGAGCCCTATTTTTATCAGGAACTTGCGACTCTTGTTGGATTCTAGTAAAATCTGATTTGACCGGCGGCCAACCGAAGATTCTTGCTTGCTGGTCGTTGTAAACTTTCTCAAAAAATGACACAGTTCGACTGCTCATAGCAGGGTCTTGCACCACAGTGATAGATCTCGGAGAACTGATACCGTAGTCGTCCAGAGTTTTCTGGGCCTCGAGGGCATCAGCTCCACAGTCGGTAGAGCGGTCCGAAATTATAATCTTAAAACCGCCGTCGTATCTCGATGACTCCTTGCTGATGTTGATATCCAGCCTGTAAAACCGTTCCGCCATGGTTCTTAATATTTGTCCCTCCGGCTTGCCTTGGATATCTTCTGAGATCTGAGAATACTTCTTGCTAGCTCTGATAGCATCATAAACGAAAGGCGTGCACGGTCCGATTCCGCCGCATAAGACTAGAACTGTGTTTCTTTTTCGTGCATTAGGACAGCTTTGCTGCTGAGCTGCCCATTCGAATACCGCTTCGGGGATCGCCAGAATTGCTGATGCACATAAAATGATCACATCGACTGCTGTGTTGATTGGTTGAGTCAAATCGATATCTTTTTGCTGGAGAGTTTGTAGGTATGTGTCGAGTTCTTTGGCGCTATAGATCTGTTCGAGGGCCAAGAACTTGGAGATAATGTTGGCTGAGTTGAACAACTCTTTTGATTCTTCTGTTATTCTTGAAGGCATTTTGAAGATTGGTAATCAGGTATATATCTTGTTTCAACTTCGGACGAAAGGGAACGGGGTCTTTTGACGGTGTTATACCTCGGTGAGTCGCAGAGAGTTTCTTCTACCATACACCAATATCTGCTGCTCAATGTATTCCCCCTCATCATTCCCCACCAAACTCACCTCTATGACTTATTTGATAGTTCTCTGGCCAGTAGGAACTTCTCTTTACTCATAGTTTCATCACTAATCTTGTCTCGGTCAGTGGGCCTGGTTCGTTACTAATGAGACCTGTACGTAAGACCAATGCGGCTAGTCCTCTTTCGGAACACTGCCAACATTGGCATCTTGACTATCACCTTTCGTGATCAGACTTTGAGATTTGGTAGTAAGCAAATTATAAGTCATTGGAGAAGTCCATGAGGCATTATGGGGTTTTCTGTTTGTCGTGTCTCAAAACGTGACTGTGGTTGTTTGATGTAAAGATCAATCGGAATGAATTCGCTAACTAGATAATTCCAAACCCGCTCGCTATGTATCGCTCCCAACCAAACCAGAATCTTACATCCAAGGACCTACTCCATCATAACAATGAAACCACTACCTTATCAAACGCCTATGGGCTGGAGCACTCCGAGTCGGTCCTCTCATCAACCTGCTCAATCCGGCCCGTCTTGACATCATACACGTACCCAGTAATCGGAACATCCAGAATCAAAGGACTCTTTCGCAAGAAAGCAACATCATCAATAACGCTTTGACGTAAGTCAGAAAAAGGCAGAAAAGCCATATGGTCCACATCTTCGTGCATTTCTCTCCGGATCTTGGCTCGGAAATCCGTGTCGGAGAAGCTCTGCATACCGCAGCCGGTCTAAAACGTGGGGTCAGCCGGGCCGGTTCAAGGTGGAAGATATGGTCCGATGATTAGGTCCACGTTTTTTATGTCTTTCCCAAGAAAATGGATTGTCTTACATGGTGCATGATAATTATCTCACGCGTTCCAAGCATTTGCTGAGAAATCAGGATTGATCGGAGCGCTTCTACTGCGCGACCACCAGCTATGACAACCATGTCAGCTTTGATGTTATAGCACCGAGAGCCTTGGAGGGGTACCGTTTCTGATGACATGCGCATCGCCGAGATCGAGTCCTAGTACTTTTTCTACATCCAGTCTGCTGTCCATACACGCTACCACTGCAACCTTTCTAGTGCCTGTCAGGCCGCGATTCCGGAACAGGGATCTATAGATGAGATCGCGCACTACTTACCGACGAGGTGGAGATGGTAAATGGGACTGAGTAAAAGTTGCTGCAAATTTCTGGTTCGCGGCTTCAAAATCAGACGTGACGGATGGGTATAGGACTGGCGATGAGACCGGAGAAGTGCTGAGTGCAGGCATCTTTCTTTTGAAGATGGTGAAAGTCATCACAGAGATCTCCGAAGTAAAAACGTCGCGGGATCTGTCAAACAAAGGGCCAAGACTCGATCTTGCATACAGAAGAAAACCCGAATGTTGAAAAGCGGGGATAAAGCACATTCTTATACACAAAGCCAAGAGCCAAGAAAACGCCAATCTATTCATTGCCTATTAGAAGAATGATAGAAGCAAACACAAGCACAACCCATGTGGCTTTGTTACCTTTCATCCGGATATGTCAGTTCCTCATTAACGGCGGACTCCGAACTCCCCGCGTGCGCATTTATTCTTGGGGGTTTTGTCTCAGATCCTGCACTGCTGCAGTTGATGGTGTTGAGACATCATACCATCAAAAAAGCTGAAAGGTGGCACCGGCTGTCAGGTACTCTACAAGGATGGGTCGGGACCGGAAACAGGCAGGGAAGGACGCAACCATTAGGAGATGAGCTATTGATCAGTGTGCATATGGCATCATGTTGCTCGGCGATAGCCTCACTCCGGCTCGATTTACGACCGAGAAGGGAGATCGGGTGCGGCACAATCAGGCTCGTGAACACCCACAACAATTTTCTTCCTTCGCTTCGATTCTTTTGTCTACAATCGTGCCTAATCTGCCTGTTACAGTCAAGGGCGCCCAGTGAGGCCGAGTATATCGGGTATCGCCGACACGCATATTCCCGCATCAGCCGTCTTGTTTGAAGTTTTCGGGGTAAAATACCTTTTTGCCCTTCATTTGACCTGTGCACGAGGTTACTCACATTAACAGGTCTCCGTACGGTTGTCTTGATGTAATTGAAAGGCATATAAGAAGAACTATTGATGCCGATCGCTAGATTACATCCATAGATGAGCTGCCCCAGTCTTGCAGTTATTTATGCCACGGTCATGCCGACCCAAGTATCACTTCTAAACCATAGCTGCAGCAAGGTTAGAGTCTTTGAGGACTCCGCCCTTATTACCACAAACTTGATGCGGAAATGGCAGATATAAGTTGGATTCACACATCCTTATGCAAGTTGGACAGTAACTTCCTTACACCAGTGCCTCCTATAGGAGCGCCGTACTCGAGACGCCCTAGATTGCAGGTTCAGATGACGGCAAGCGGCCTTCTCAAGCCAACTGAACTGAAAGTAGTAACATCAGTGCCATCACATTGCTTCCGGGTCTTCTTCGGTGGTTTCCTCGGCTTTCTTGTATGGCGTTCGACGGTCATGTTTTTCATCGATCTGATGTCAGATATGTTTGGTACATTCGTATCAGGTGGCTGTGGTTGCTGAGAGACATATTTCGGTGTACCCATTCTCTTCCCAAAGAATAGGGCAATAAATCTCCTGTATTCAGTAATAATAACAATTCATTATATTTCTTCGTATACAATTTTAGACCGCCACTTCTTTTCGGTATGAACCTTCTCAAGAAGCACCGTCCTTGAAGCGTGTACCGAGTCCTCCTTGCCTCTTAGCACTCTAGGGAACACTGAAAGAAGGTTCTAGACTGGTGACTATGGCATTTTTCTCCATTCACTTCCAGTCCCACCTGTTAGCCATCCAACGGACAGTATATACTAATCCTACTAATACCGGCACTTCGATAAGCGGCCCAACAGTCGATGCCAGGGCTTGGTCGCTGTTAGGGCCAAAAGTGGCCACTGCCACGGCGATAGCTAATTCGAAGTTATTGCTCGCAGCCGTAAGGCTCTGTGTAACGACCATAGGGAGCCGGAAGCCGAGTAGTCTGCTGATCCAAAGAGTGACGAAGAAGATGAGCACGAAATACACAATCAGTGGCGCTGCTACCCGAACAACCGATACGATCTGGTGAACAACCTGTCGGCCTTGAGATGCGAACAGAATGAGAATCGTATAGAGTAAGCCAATAAGAGACCAGGGCGCGAGAAATTTAAGAAAGGTCCGCTGATACCAATCCGGTCCAGCGACCTTGCGGAGGACGAATCGTGTGACGATAGCTGCTGCAAGAGGAATGCCCAGGAATACCGCCACACTCGTAGCAACAATGCTATAGGATATGTCAATCGTATCTGACTCGTGACTGATGACGCGAATGAAGAAGACGGCCATAGGGGCGAAGAGGACCATCTGGAGTATTGAGTTAATAGCAACGAGGATGGCACAGTATTCGTCGTTGCCGCCAGCGAGACCGTTCCAAATCAGGACCTGAAGGCAACGTGTCAGTATCGTTTGTAAATGTGTGAAAGCGACAGATAAACGAACCATCGCGATACATCTCCCAAGTCCCACGAGAATAAGACCGGTGCGAAGCTCCGGCTCGTCAGGGAGAAAAGCCCAGGCAAGAGCAAGCTAGGAGAAACGTCAGCAACCCGTCTACGAGAAAGCGTATTGGGGATCTAGATTACCATGAGGAATGGAGCAACGATCCAGTTGACGAAGATACTAAAGCAGATCTGCTTCCACATCTCCCGGTGGGAGAAGAGCTCGTGGAGCGATTCATAGCGAACTTTGCAGAGGATGGGATACATCATGACGAGTAAACCGACAGCTTGCGCATGCGTTAGTTTCAATGAGTAAAGGTTTAAGTGTTTTTAGGGAAATATACCAATAGGTACTGAAACGCCGACGAATTTGCCCTTCTGCAAGGCTGGTCCGGTCTCGGGAACAAAGTTGCCCAAGATTATGCCAATGGCCATTGCTAGGAATATCCACAGGGCTAGGAAGCGATCCAGAAGCCCGAGCCCCTTAAAGGCCGACATGTGTTGCTTTGGTTGTTCATGGGAGCTCGTAGTGCCAGCTGTAGCCTCAGGATCTTGATGAACCTGATCAATACTTTTATTGTCTAAGCCCGCACACGGCTGGCTAGAATTTGCCTCGGGGCTGGTCGAACTGCCCTTCATCTTCTGTTTGATGTTGAGGTAGGTAGGCAGTTGATTGTGCGTGGTCAGTTTTGTGAGTACTTCTGAGTTCTGGAACCGGCGACGCGAACATGATCTTATACATGAATCGCCGCGCCCATAACGACTCTGGAGATTGATGCGAATTTTGGATTGGTATGGAAAAATTCATTGAGCCAATCAAAACATGGGCCTGACACGGCCCCTGCTAATTAAGTTTGCTTGGTGGTATTGCATACCGCAGCCAAGACATATACCGTACTGCACATGTGTACCTAGCTGAGTCTCCGCAACGCCAACTGTCCAATTACCTTTCGGGTATGACAGGGTCCCATTGATGGCCAGATCGCCTACAGAGTACTCTACTTTAATTACTGTACGCCTTGTCGTCTCCACTGTGTAACCTTTAGCACAATTCTGACCATTTCTGGAAAGATGATCCGTTAGGGTAAGTATGTATGGAATGGCCTTCAACCCTGAGTGGCCGCCATATCTAGAAGCACTTTCCCTCACCTCTCCTCTCCTCTCCTAAATGTGATGAACTGCATAAGGTCTCTCCCCAAACCGAGCGCTCGTCCTCATCTTTGCCTCATCTTTCAAAAGATCAACCCTAGCTGCTCGTTCAAGATGGCTTCTACTAACGTCGCCACGCCTTGGCACGCCGCCTACCCGCCTCCATTTAACAAGACTCCCACGGCCATGACACGCCAGGCAGTATTAGAGATGATCAGGGATAGTGGTAATATCGCCGGCAAGGATTACGTTCTCGTTGATCTGCGCCGTACAGACCACGAGGTACCATATTCCTTTCGCGTCTCTGACATAACAATTGATTGATCATCAACTCACCTATTATGCCATCCAGGGCGGTATCATTCGCGGATCCATTAATCTACCGGCGCAGAGCCTTTACCCGATGATAAAGACGCTATACAGCCTATTTAAATCGGCGGGAGTTCAAAAAGTCATCTGGTACTGTTGTATGTCTTTTTCCACTACCTCCTAACCCGAAGCATGACTACCATGAGCGCACTAACTTTTCCAGCCTCCTCTCGTGGGCGTGGTCCGCGGGCAGCTGGATGGTTCAAAGATCATCTCGACCAGCAAAGCGATAGCCATATGGAAAGTGTGGTTCTATCTGAAGGCATTACCGGCTGGGCTAAAGCCGGTGGCGAGTTTGTGGAGTGGATGGACGAGTACAACGCAAGTTTTTGGGATAGCAAATAGGAATGATCTAGGATGATTTCTACTTGGTAGCCAGCAAGCAATAAACATCTTTTGCGTGAACTTAAAACGACGTTACGATTCACCAGATATGCAGTCATAACAGAGTTTCAGGGTCTATCCGTCCCCCGTGTACTGCCCTAAAAACAGTCATTGCACCTGGCTCCCATAGGGTCCTTATCTGGGGAAATGAGAGTAAATAATATAGTGGTGAAGGGTTAACAAGTTTAGGGTAAACTTTACCGAAAGACATCGCAGGGGGCCACAAAATATACTCTTTGTCTGCGTTGAGATTCACACTGACAGCTTTTGCATGGAAGTATTTGATTGACACTGTGGGCCCGCAATATTAGGTACCTAATTACCTGTGATTTGCTTACTGAGGGGACGGCAAAACAGGGCTAGTCATCATACTGGCAACAGTATTGTTGCATGGCTTTTTGGAAATGCTGGGTAGATCCTCGATCATTCATAAATCAACAATATATCAGACCTTGGATTATTCCTCATTATCCTGTGCTCTATATCACGTGAGCTTAAATTTCAAGAGCTAGAGCATCATTTCAATCCCAATGCCTAAAAAGGTATGCTATATCTACTCGCGGTGGTTGGCATGTTCTCACCGACTGGCTCACGTAGAACCGGACACCAACCTCAGTGATTCAGGATCGCGATAACCAGCGACGCTCACGAGCGCGGCGTCGACAACATTTCGAACAGCTTCAACAGCGCCTCCAGGAATACGAACATCGTGGCCCTCGCGCCAGTATTGAGATGCGGCGGGTGGCTAAAGGCGTTTTGTGGGAGAATAAGCATCTTCATGACCTCCTTCGGATGCACGGGGTTTCTCAAGACGAGATCGATCATCACTTCTCCCAAATGGTGTCTGCTGGTACTGACCCTGACCTGGACCTTCGGAAACCCCTGCAAAAGGGCAGTAATCTACACACGCCTCGCATACTGAAACGCGTTCCAATGCAGCCACAATCACCCAATATGGTGTCCATCACTACCCATTCTCATGACACAGTGGATGAACCCTCGAATGCAAGCACATCTCTTTCTAAAACTTCTCTGCCTGTAACAAGTCGGGGAATAGCTACTTCATCTGTAAACATAGCAGAGGCAGATTGCGCCATCACTGATAGCCGCGAACGTGAGGAGCATGATTCCTACGATCAGCGCACCACGCAGCTCCCGGAGCGTACGAGCATCTCGTTTATGTGCAATGACGACTTACCTGATCCAGCCAGCCATGCAGACATACTCCCGCCGGTAATGGACTGTTTCTGCCCACCTAGCTCGCCCGTTCCCAGCTCAGGTCACTGGAATAGCAGGATGTCTTGCCAGGCAGCAATCAATATCATTTCCGGGTTGGAGAACATGGCCGACCCGGACCAAGTTCGTGATCTGCTGCACTGTGAAGATCCAAATGACTGTCTTGTTGAGAATTCCGACGTATTCCAAATACTGGATGAGCTGGCTTGATTAGTGTATATTACTCTACAAAGAAACTTTGTGTTATTTACTGTGTGGCCTCGACCTCTCGGTTATCAGGCAAAAAGACATCTAAGATTACTCTACAAGAAGCATACCTTGGTCGATTTAGGGACTTTTCTTGGTATATGCGAGGTTGATATACACAATAGCATTTCAATCAAGTTTCTGGGTCAATGGATTGCTGTGTACATATTTGGCGTCTCAATCTGTGTTGCAATCTGTGAAGCCCGTCGTATTATACACTTTAAACTATCAGATGCAAACCTCCGTCTGATCTGTACATGCAGTCCTGACTTGGCCCGAGTATTGAATATAAAGCTTCCAAGCTTGTATCTCCGCACTACAGCGGACTGGTCCATGTCGCATAAAAGATACTCCATCAGCAAGGGTCGAATCGGATGCTTCACAAGACAAGGACTCCCACCTTAATAGGTATCGTCATACCAACGTTCTTAGTTCGAGACAGAAAAGTCCAAATCCAGCCAACCCAGCGTGCCTTTGACATCCCCCTCGTCCGGTCCAAGGCGGTTGTTTTATTGTGTTGTGGGCTTTAGTCATTATGCTCCGGTACAACGTCTTACTCTTCCCGCTGTCTCAGCTTGCCCTTGGCTTAGAGGTATCCCGCAAACTGGCCGCCGATGTTGTCGGTTTCTTGAAACCAGAGGTCACCGTCAGATGCCGACGGACTTGTTCTGCAGACAGTAATGAAATCCTTTTGTCAATTCCCTGCAAGTTTCGTATCATAAGGGGCTCAGACAATCTATCAATCCATACAGAATCTTGGTATCAACTCTGCACCCCTCGCCTGGCTTTATTTCCCGCCGAAATCCTGGCCTCAGCCATTGTTCAAAATCAGAACAGTCTAAACTGGCCATGCTTTGCTGAGAGATCATCTCATATGCCACGCGGCATAGTATTGTGGACTCGCCAGGCGCGACAAGAGGGAGTCTATCGTCATGGCTATACTGCGCGATAACAGAGAAAAGGACAGGGTAGGCTACAGATTCAACCGAAAGGAGCGAAGATGGCATCATTGGATCTGTGTTTGGTACTCCGATAGCAAGCGAGGGTGCCGCGCGTTGGTCATGATGCTGCTGTCCGGAAGGCTGACTGGCGGAGCTCGGAAGACATTGGCAGGATTCTGGCCCGCCTAGGGCGCCACCTGATGGCCCGAATTCTTCCACTGGCAGAGCTTGTTTAATTATCATTTGATTCGGTTGACTCGCTGGTTCAGGAGCAAGGTCATCAAAATGGCCGCTTATGGTATGTGGGGAGTCTCCGTCGGCAAGTAGAGCCTCCAATTCTTGGATGCGAGCCCGTGCTGCGCGTAACTCTTGCCGGGACTTTGTTAACTCCATCTCTAGAGATTCGATGCGAGCTTTCACACGCGCGCGGTGACGGCGCTGGTTATCTCGAACTCTAGTGGCGTTGTGATTCTGAGGTTTCAAGGACCATTTTGATATGACTGGCGCTTGAGATGCAGGTGCCATTGTGAAAGGTCAAGGATTGGGGGTTGAAAGAGCTGTCTAGAGATGGGGAAAGCGGAGGTATGAAATCAACATGGTCTGAAGGTGTCCTGGTTAACAGGATTTCGGAGCTTTAGCTTATGTGACGGAGGTTAAACGTGTATGTGGGG